>VMDR010002768.1:29774-59855 GCA_007922815.1 Macrotus californicus
CCCACTCAGTTCTCCCACCCCTGCACCTGCAAGCTCCCCTACCTGCCCTGCCCCCCCACCCAGCACTCTTCCCCTCTCAGCCTCTGCCAACCCCCCCTGCAACCCCCTCCCAGGTGGAGGCAAAAAGGCTCCTTTCACCTTGAGGGTGGTTGGAAGTAAGAAACCAGAATTTGATACCTGTCGCCCTACAGCTTGACTGCTGATGAGTGTTTCTTTGTAGTTGTCTTGAGGTCCTTTGTTTTGTCCCTTAGAGTCACAGGCATCCCTTCCCTCCCACCCCAAGTTCACCCTACAGAGAGTAGCCTGAGAGCAGAAATCTTCCATACCTGCCTAAATATATCCCCAAACCTTCAGCGGACAGGCATCTAGCTTGATGGTTGGGCTTTCCCCCATTCAAGGAGAAAGAGTTCCTTCACTGAGGGGCTGGGCCCATGGACACCCCAAGCCGGCAATCTCTTCCTTACCCCTCCCCACCAATACACTGGGATTACATATCACAAAGCCTTCTGAGGGCACCAGCAAAACACCTTCCTTGGGATGTTTAATTAGCCGCTCACAGCCCTCTCTAGTTCTAAAACGGTCAGCCTCCTTGATCTGTTCACTGCTGGTTCAGCCCATTCTGTTCCTCTGGCTTTCTTCCCGCACACTACTGCAGTCACAGCCAGGGATGGCGCCTTCCCACCTACCTTTCTCCTTCTCACAGCTGTCTCTGCCTGGGCTCTCTCTTAATTACCTCGGTGTGCTCATAGTCATGGGTTTGGACATACTGTTATGAAGGGTTGCCTTTTACTACATGTAGATCAGGGGGAGCTGGTCATTCAGACATGTAAAAACATGATGATAAATTATATAATTTTTTTCTTTTTTTTTTAGTTTTACCTAGGAATGTTGACATTCTTTTCCTTCTTGATGTTCCTTCCTTGAACAGAATGTTTTGTCCTGTGGTTTCACTGGTCTGATGGGCAGCTGCTATTGAAAAGATGTCCATCTATAAAGCAGAGGAGGGGAAAGGACCAAAAAAGAAAGAAAGAAAGCAAGATTCAGATTGGTAAATGCCTCCTGCCTATACCACTGGGCCTGAAGGACAGTTCTAGGACCCAGAACACAAATCCTGGCCTCCAAACACACACCAATTGTAATTTATATTTTGTGGCCTAAAAGACGGGAAGGTGAGCATACAAAACGCTCAAAGAAGCAACTAGGTATGAACGAAAATGTGCCTACATATACATACAGAACAACGATCCAGTTAGCCTCACCAAAATATGGGGGAAGGAGTCTGCCCAAGTGTATGGACCACACACTTGTAGACACAACAGGTTCCATTTATTGAGCACCAATCATGTGCCGAACAATCTTACTTCTGTAGAAGTCAACAACTGGATGAGTTGGATGTTATTCCCACTTAACAGATAAAAAGAAGTGAGTCTCAGATTAAATAACACACCTCAGGTCACAGAGTCACCTGGCTGAGCTTTAATTAGAAAACCAGTATGATCCCAAGATTCTCAGTTCTTCCGCTGATTGCCTAACTGGGGTGGGCCCAGAAACCTTTATTTTTTAAAAGCTCCCTTGGTGATTCCCGAGGATTAGCCAGGCCATGGAAACCCTGCTTCCCAGCAAACCATCCTGCTCTCCCTGTCCCTGGTCTGGGTCCGAGCAGCCTTCTCCACGTTGGCTAAAACATTTAAAACATATTTAAATAGCAATTTCGAAAAACTATGCAGCATATGGATTTTCCTTTTGATCTCAAAATGATGACAAACAGACACTTAAATACTTCATAAAAGAAATATTACCAGAAAAATTATAGAAACCTGGCTTTCAACTTTGTCTTGCTCTAATTTAAACAAAATGCAACTTTCAGTCACTCCCCCCCCCCCCACCCGCACAAATAAATCCAAACTGGGAGCTTCTTTCTCTGTTCCCTCTGTGCCTGGCCTTCGCCTAATACTTCTAAGCCGCTGGTCATCCTGAATAAAAGCCTAGAAATATGGACAGCAGGGATAACTTAAGTCCTAGCCCCAAAGCCCCTGAAAATAGAGGGAACACCTCCTGCGAATTTACACCCTTGACTTGAAAGACCAAAGAAAGGGAAACTGGGAATAATGGCCAAATATTCTTAGATCATTGACAAGAAAGGGGGGTGGCCTGGCGGCGGCGGGGGGGGGGGGGGGGTGATGTACATCCCTGAAAAGGTCCCGCCCCTCTTTAGGTCCTGAGAGAGTCCCCACTCTCAGGTTAAATGCTTCAGCCTGCTGTGGGCGCTACCGCCCCGCAGCAACAGGAGGGCGGCGGGGGAGGGGAGGCCGCGGGGCAGCGCGGGCCCGGCAGCATCCGATGTTCCCCAGCTCCGCGCGGAGCCGCGCCGGGAGCAGGTGGCTGCCCCTTGCGCCGGGCGTGCGCTCAGCTCAGGCCAGCTGAGCATGGTTGCAAAGCCTGCGGCGGCCCGGGAAGAAACATGGAACGCGGGTCGCGGACCAGGCGACAGGGGCCCCCAGGGCAGCAGGAGCAGGGTGGGCGTGCCCTCCTCCCGGAGCTCGACGCCACAGCCGTAGCACCGCGCGTT
Source organism: Macrotus californicus (assembly GCA_007922815.1). Classification (NCBI taxonomy): domain Eukaryota; kingdom Metazoa; phylum Chordata; class Mammalia; order Chiroptera; family Phyllostomidae; genus Macrotus; species Macrotus californicus. The sequence continues at coordinate 32,344 of VMDR010002768.1, forward strand.
CGCTCTCTCAGCGTCCAGAGGCCGCGACAGCTAGCGCGGGGCCGCGGCGTGGAAGGAAGGGCTGGGAGGGAGGAGACCCGGAGGAAGCCGCTGGCAAGGCAGCCCCGCTCCGCCGAGGGCCAGGAGAGGAGACTCCCAACCTTTCCTCCTACCCCGAAACTTTTCCAACGCACGCAGGCGTATTCCTCACGGGTTTCGGCGGCTCCGAGTCGCCATCAGGGAGGAGGCTCGGCCAACAAACACGTCCCCCAGCACACGTGCGGAGGTACACAGGCACACCGGGAGGGACTGGGCCTCTGGGGAGGTGGCTGAGCGCGTGATGGCAGCAGGCGACTTCACAGTCGAAAGGGACTCCCCGCGCGCGAGAACCAGTGGTTAAAAACCTGCAAAAGCTCGGAAGTGGAGCAGTGCCCTAGGCTGAGCGTAACTTTGCCCACTGCGCCCCCGCGTGCAAAGGCGTCCCCGCGCACTCACACCCTCACCCACCCCACTCTGGGTTGCGGCCCGAGCCTGCCTTTGTATTTCTGTGACAGTGAACGATATGCTAATTTGAGCCAAAGAGGGAGGGGTGTAAATTGCGTAAATTTCACTACCTGGCACCCCCCGTTACCGAGAGAGAATGTCCCGTTCCCCCCGAAAGCATACCCTCCGCTTCCCTTTGGCCCTTCGATCTCCAGCGTTTTTACTACGGCGGACTGAAGATACAGCACAGCAGATTGATGTACGGTTTTCTTTTCTTTTTTTTTTTTTTCTTTTCTGCGATCAGGACCTTTCCAAATCCTATCCCTCAAAGAGCCGAATAGGGTTGGAGAAAGGCACGTTATTTCGGGGGGCAGCAACACCCCTTGCCAGGCGCGCGCGGCCTGGCGGGCGCCTCGCCGGGCTCCGCGCGGCCGGGCGGAGTGGCTGGATTATGTAAGTAACAGCCCTCCATGTGCTCACCGCCATCTGTTAATATCTTGATATTGGAAAGTTCGGTGCCTGAGGCAAAGCCAGGGTTGGCGGCGCGGAGCTCCCAGCCTTCTCTTTTCTACTCCAGGGCAAGGAATGTACCTCCCTTTGATTGTTTTTGCCGCTTCCATAAAATCAAGTAGTAGTTTGCCCTTCAGTCTCCAGCACCGACCCCCTCTCCCCGAGGGCGGTGCCTGTCGGGCAACTTTACAGTAATGAAGCCTTTCGATGAATTGATATTTTTATGACAGTTCTAGGTTCTTTCAGGCTTCTCGTGGTGGACTATTTATTGGGGTGGGGGGCTGTATTATTTAAAAAAATTACTTTTTCTGCCAGCACCCTGACCCAAAATTCTTGTAAAGGTTATATTTCAACTCCTTTGGAGTGATTCGCCTGTTTACTTTGAAAGCTGTTGGTTAAACAAACATCACTCGGGAGGCTTCTAAGCAGTGGGGTTCCCAGGAGAGAAATGCGCAGCTGCTATTGCTACTGATCTTGTGGCATTTCACGCCCCCCCCCCCCCACCTCCCCATTCAGACCTTCAGAACAAATTCAGGTTGGGCTTGGCGTCACACTGGGCACAGGGGCAGAAGTGGGGGGGGCGGGGGTTGGAGAAATATGGAGGTCAGTCAGTCTGCCTCCAGATAGCCTGAAGCAGGCCGGCCTGCACCCTGGAGCTGGTTTTTCTCTCTCTCTCTTCCCCTCTTCAGGGTGGTGGTGATGGTGTTTGGCCGATGGGGGTGTGTGTGTGTCCCGGTAGGATCTCCTTCATCCTCCTGAACTCCATGCCCACGTTTGTCTCTCAACTGGATCTGGTTGAAATTCCCAGAATTGGTTTGTTTAGGGATCTGATGACAGTTCTTCGCAAGGTTTAAATTACTTACAGGAGTCTTCTCTCCGATCTCCACGATCTCCACCTAACGGCTCTGAGAAAGAACAGGGGGGGGGGGGGGGTGAGCAATACACCCAGGAAATATCCCGGTGAACTGTGTTCAACCCAGAACCAGATGCAGAAGTGATCAGAGCAAGTTTGAGTAAGAACACACAGATCAGCCTGCAGATAAATATGTAAACGCAGCCTGCAGGGCTGGGGTTTGTTGGAAGACCAGTCAGAATTTGGGTTAACTTTAAAGTTATTGGGGTTATGTTGGCAGTTGGGCCGAGGAAAGGATTGACCCCTAGGTTTGGCCGCTGGTCTCTGAGATGGAGCCAATATCCAGGCGAGTTGTGGTCTCCGAGCGGGCTGACCGCTTCTCCCCTATCAGAAAACAAAACCGGGAGTCACCCGGGGTACTTGCTCCAGGGCGGCTGGAGACCTGTGAGCGCGCCTCGGCTCGGGCAGGAGGGGTTGGCCAAGAGCCTGGCTTGTACGTCGTCCCGACAGTAGGGGACAGGACAGGGCCCCGCATACGCAGCTCACAGAGCTGGGCTGAGGACCGAGCTCGCTCGCCCAGCGTTGCGCGCGCTCCTATTTCAACCCCCAGCTCCTGCGCCCTAAAGCGGGCTGCGAACTGCCGCAGCCGAGCGTGGCGAGCCGCGAGCCTCGGCCGCCAAAGCTGGGGTTGGGGGGCGCTTCCTTGTTTGCCAAACGGGCTACCCCGACTTCGACTCAGGGAGCGATAAAGGGCTTTTCCCGCCGTCCGTTCCCGAGCGTTGTGTGTGCAAAACGTGCATCTGAGCGCTCGGTGCAATTGACATAAACTTGTGGGCTACAGTTCAAGCCCTTCCTTCCAGAGTTTGAATCTTTTCTCTCTCTCCGCTTCCTTTCTTCCCTCTGTTCTCCCTCCTCCTTCCCTGCCCTCCTTCCTTTTAAATGTCTAACTGAGCAGATGGTTTTAAGGTGTGCAGGGCACATAGCCTCTACTCCTACCAGTTTGTGTGTGGGCTGGCTCTACACACTGGGGTACTTCAAGAAAATAATAGGACGGAAAAGAAGAAAAGGCAGTATCCTTGATCCAAATTTCTCTGCTCAATACACCCGCTTACCTCGAAAGGACCCAACCAATAGAAACAAGTATTCCATACTGCATCTTATGGGCACGTTGATAGATTACTTCTATGCCCAGCCTAAATGGTCACATCTCGATTAGAACACTTGATATGATCAGTAGCCCGGAGCGGATCACTGGAAGTGTGCGGGGTGTGTTTGCGCGCCTCTGTGTTTTCAGTAATGGGGCGCAGGGAGTGTCTGAAGGCTGCGAGAGGGAAGAAACGCAGGCTGGGGATGCTCAAGCAAGTCTCTTTTCTTGTCCTGGACACCTAACCTGGCCGGCCTGATTTTTTTTTCTTTCTTTTCAATGTGTGGATCCCTTGCCAAAAGTTTCCTACAGGGTATAGAGTTGGTTGTTATCATTGCTATTATTCAAAGAGAAGACTTCCTCACAGTTTGATGAATTTGAGGCTGCAATGCTAACTGTCGGAGGAAAGTTGTGTGTGCACGCCCGTGTGTGTGCTTGCAGAAACTGGTGTTTGTTTTCGGCCCGTGTACTTGTAACACACCTCGTGAACACCATGTCGTCACAGTCGCAACACGATTCAACCTTTGATCTAATTAAATTTGAGGGACACATGAAAAATACTTTTCCTCACCTTGCCTAAGAAAATGAGTGTGTCTAATTGAGTAGCTCTGGCTGTTCCTGCTTCGCAGCCCCTGCAAGTCCTAGCTTTTGCAGGACCTTTAAGTCATGACCTGGGTTGCTTTATTGAAAGCCCGTTACTGTGCTGCAAGAAAGAAACGTTGTAGCTGGTCTGGCCGCAGGGGCTCGGAGGCTTCCTCCTTAGCATTTGTAACTCGCAACCCCCAAGGAGCTCTTAAAAGCCACATAATCTAAAGAAATCTTGCTGGTTTTTTTCATCCAAGATGGGTCAAACCAAAGTGAATTTTTCTATGGCTTTATTGTATCCAAGTCTAAAATTAAGCGTTTGAAATTTCTTACCTAATACATTTTAAAGTTTGTCACTCAGGCATCGTAACTGTAAATCCTGTTTGAAACCTATATTTGTGGTTATTCTGGGGTGAATGAGTGAGGGACAACTGCGAGGTAACGTTTGCTAACATTTTCTTTAAGGCTGCTGGACCTATCATGCCAACAAGGATTCTTCTTCTTAATAATTTTGACGGGAGGTTGACTGGGATTAAGCCAACGCTGGTCTTCGAATACCAGATGCCGCGGAGCCGATGTGGCAAACCTCTGGCATCTTATTCTGGCATTTTATAATTTAATCCCAAAGCTTACCTGTATTTTAGTGCCCACCTCCCCTTTAAAATTCTGCAAGAGTGACATGTACTTTGGATACTACCTATGATCATTTTAAAAGTGGGATGATTTAAGGATCCCCACTCCCTCCTACGCCATCCCACCCCTAAAAATAAAACGCCACTTTCTCCAGTACACTTTCCCGTGCCTTCCTTCACCCAGGTCTGAGGAGCCCTCACTCGCTCGGCCACTGGGCAAACTCGATCAGCTGTATCTGGGAAATGAAGGGGAGGGAAGAAAAAAAAAAAAAAAGAGGACCTGCGTCCTGGAAGAGCGAGCGCGAGCCCAGCGCCGCTCGCGCCGTCTCCCGCTTTGCGTAGTGCCCGCAGATGGCTCGCTCCGGCCCCGCGCGGCGATTCAGTGGCCCCGAAGCGGTGGCAGGGCGGGGATGGGGGTGGGGGCCGGCGATGGAGGCGGGGGGAGGAGGAGCGCAGGTCCCCTCTCCCCTCCTCTTTTCCCAGCCCCTCACCCCCACCCCTTTTATATATTTTTTTTCCTCCCAAGTTCTCTTGCCTCGCTATCCCCCCTTGAATCCGAAGGCGCCTCGCGATTGGGTGCTGGGGCCGGGTACGTCAGTGAGACTGTGACGTGCAGTCTTCCTGTTTCCTTCAGCTGTGTCTTAAAGTAAATCTTGTTGTGGAGCGCAGCCCGCAGCCGAGGGAGCGCTCTGAAATCAGACACCCTTGCAGCCGCGAGAGCGGAGCGGCGCAAAAGAGCCCGGCCGGCTCCGCCGCTCCCACCCCGCGCCGCCGCGCCCCGCGCCTCTGCCCGCTTCTCCTCCGCTGCCTCTCCGCGGGGCTTCACCTCTCTCCCCTCCTCTCCCTCCGTCCCTCCCCACCCGCCTCGCTCTCTCCCTCTCCGACTCGCCCCGATCGCTCGCCTTCTCGCTGTCGTCCAGACTCACCGTCCCTTGTCCAATTATCATATTCATCACCCGCAAGGCAGCTCCGGGTGCGGGCGCGCGCGTGTTTTCCTCTCTGCCGGCAGGGGAAAAAAAAAGGCTCAGTCCCCCTGCTCCCGGCACCGCGTAAGTATCTTCTGTCCCCTCGCCAGTCCCCTCCCCTTTTCCAGAATCACTTGTACTGGCTTGTTCTTGAATGGGGAGAAAAGAGACTCCCAGGACTTACACCCGTGTAAACATTTCTTTTTCAGGAGGAAACGGTGTCATTTAAATGAATCACAATAAAATAACCTCTAAACAGTTTCCGAGCAGGAGCCTCAGTGGAACTCCGCGCTCCGCTCTCCCAGTTCCGAAGAGTAAGTGATCGCTCGGCTTCCATTTCTCTCTCTTTCCTGCCGGTGGCTGGGGGTGGCGGTGGCGACGGGGAAGGGGGGGGTGCTGTTTCTGCGGGACGTGTCGCCGATCTTGTCACCTTTTGTGTGCCGTGTCTGGGGTGTGCGGGGGCGTTTGCTCCCTTTCCTCTTTCTCCTGCCTTCTGTCTACTCAGGAGAGGGGACCGCGACGGGGATAGGGTCGCTTTTTGTTCGCCTGGATCCCCGCTTTCCGCCAAGCCTCATCCTTCCCATCTCTCCCGGTTAAAACTCCGGGGCTAGTCCCCGCGTCCCCTTCTCTTTGTCTAGTTTATTACAGCTGCCTTTCTTCCAGGCTCTTCCAATTTGCTTGCCATTTGCATACCTTTCACTTCTCCTTTTAACCCCAGCGGAGAGCCCGGGAGGAGAGAGGCGGGGAGGGGGGGGGGGGGGCGCTCTGTTACTTTTCCTCTTTAAACGCTGTCGGAGCCGAAATGTTGGAATCGGGGTTGGAGCGGTGCAGAGATGGTCCCGGGCAGCGCGCGCGGCGCCCCTCTCCTGAGCTCCAGGGAGCCTGGAGTAGGTTAAGTTGAGGGGGGTAAGGCAGCACCGGGTGCCTCGGGGGGTGGGAAGCGGGTGGGGGGGCAGAAGAATTGGTGCCCCAGCGCCGCGGGAGGACGGAGAGATCGAGGTCCGGGTGGGGGATGTTCTTGGGCAGCGGACTTGCAAGGCCGAGACTCTCTCAGGCATCGCTGGCAGCCTACGGTGTTGGGCTGCTTCGATCTTGTCTTGGCTGGGTGGTGCCCACAGTTCTGCCCCGGTTTGGCGGACTGGGGAGGGGGCAAAGGAGAGGTGAGAGTAATTGTTACTGGACCGAACTGTGTGGAGGGCGGTAAGAACTGCTATCTTGCCGGAACAGACAGGGAGGGGGCCACGGGGTGGGGGGGGGTGGCGGTTGGAGAAGAGACATCACCCAAAGTCCAGTTTAGCGAGTTGTTGGTTGGTTCCTCTGGTGTGGCAGCCAGTTACTTCTGCTAAAACCGAACGCCGCTGAAGAGAGTGGGTCTGGGGTTGGGGGGGGGGGGGGGGGGGGGGGGGGGGGGGGGGAGCGAGGAGGTAGAGGAAGGGTAGCTTTCGAGAGGCTGCAGGTCTCCGGCCCCGCTCAGCCCTTTGGAAGTGGAGTCCTCCTGGCCCGCCGAGAAAAGAACCAGGAGGAGGGGTGGCCGATAGCCTTAAATAGCCCGAGGAGGCAGGTCGGAGTGTGCAACTGCTGCTGTTCTTGGCAATCCAGAACCCTACTCCGCCTGGGGGAAGGCTGGGAACTCACCTGCTTGTTTTAATTTTTCCAAGAAGGTCTGTGTTGTCTCCTTGAGCTTATAAAAACAGAGCAAGTACAGGACGGCCTCCTCTCAAAGTCAAGGCTAGAAGTTTCTTCTCTTGTGCTCTCTCTCTCTCTCTCTCTGCTCTCTCTCTCTCTCTCTCCTCCCACCTAAACCCTCCCTTACAAAAAAAAAAAAAAAAAGCATTTCCTTTCCTAAACTAGGTAGGCAGAGGTCTATTAGCAGAATACGCATGAGCAGGGCCTGACAGGTGTGTTGTGTCAAGAAAGACAGGTGCAAATTTCCTCTGTGTCTGTGTGTGTCTGTACAGTTCCAGACCACAGTGTGTGCCCTGGGGTTGTAGAGATTTATGAATTTATGGTTGCCCTGGTTAATAGGATTGTCCCGGCTAATGGGAGTGGGCTGTTGTTATGTTTTGAGCCCTGCCATGTGAGTTCTTTGGTTGAGGGTAGGGGACAAGTTATGTGTTTGTTTATTTTTCTTAAGGATGTTGGCAGGCTGCTGCTGAGGCTGTGTCTCAGGCTCCTGTCTGCCAGGCGGCTGAAAGTACCCCCCACTTCAGGCAGCAGGTGGAGGGAGATTGACTTTCCCTTTGCTTCCGTCCAGTTTATGTCTATCTCCCAGGTCTGGGGAGGAGGGGGGGGGAGTTGCCTTTTGTGTGTGTGTATTTTGGACAGCCGTGGGTGGTGTGTGTAACTGCCAAGAATACCAAAGTCAGTTTGAAAGTGTTACTGTTGGTAAAGCTTATCTTTTTAGCGTGCTTTCTCTCTGCCCAGAAAGAATAGGTATGTGCAATAAACTCTTTCAAGTCATATGTTAAATATTCTCATAAAGTAGAATGAGCCTGTCATTGTACCAGACATGTGCCAGATGTTCTAGTTATTACTTTGATGGGGAAGGAAAATCTCAAGTACGTGAGAGGTAACTGTGCTTTTTTTCTATTTGATGCAAGATGCGGGCAGTCAGTTCTATGAGGAGTTTCTTGCAAGAACTTCTGAGTATTTTCGAAATGAAATGGGCTGTGAGTGGTGAGGGAGCCAAGGGGGAATATTCAGGTTAACCTGTCCATACAGTGTAACTTGGCTATGTTTACATGATGGTAAATTAGAGGATGGTAAGGACTGTGGTTTAATGTACAAGGGGAGATGTTGAAAATTCAGTGTAAGCACTGTATCTGGATTCTTATCACTTGATCTTGTAAATTTCACGTTACGCTGGCTACTTCTTGAGTTGCGTGGGATTAGGTTGGATGGTGAATGGTTATTGTTGATTGGTTTTGTTCCTTGGGTGACGGTCATTGTTTCATGAAAATAAGAAAATATATGTTAATTATTCTTTAGTCTCAAACATCCAACTTTTCCTCCAACACTTTCCTTGAATGCCTTTGAAGTTCTTTTATAATTAAAATGTCATCGATGGATATTATGTTCTTTTGCTTATTTGTAATAAGGGCAATCTGTGCTGGGCACCTAATTGATATTTTTTCGTATCCATTATGCAGAATTCTATTTAGTTTAACCACCACCTTGTGGGAAAAAAAGTCACACATATGCAACGGGCATCTTTGTTCCCACTCTGTCCATTTCCCAGCATTGAGCACTGGTCCTCTACAAGTGGCACTCGTAATTTTAAAACATCACCTAGCGTCCAGGTTTGCTGTTTATTTGCTCAAAGTGTAAATAGGCCCTTTTCCCCTTCATTTCTTCTATCACGTCAGGAATCGTCTTGTGTGTGCAATTGCTAATATAAAAAATGTTTTAGGCTCAGGAGTAACAAAAAATTTATAAAATGTTACTGATTTCATGATATGAAGATGGATTGTGCATGATATGTTATTATAGGATTCTAATTAAGTACCTGTATAAATTGGAAAGGACATATATATACGTTAGGAATTTCTCAAATCTTGTTGACTAGTGTGTTCTAAAGCTTCAGAGGACATTTAGAGTATTTCAAATTTTAAGAAACAGGAAAAAAATGTGTTTTTTCTTGCGATTATTTCTCACTCTGGTTGGCTCATTTGGCGAATTATGACTTTTTAAGTAAGTAGAAATGAGTAATTAGGCATGTGTCAGAAATGTTCTGTGCTTATTTGGCTGGTGAAAAATGTATGGAATTTTTGATAGGATGAAGGGCTTTTTAATGAAACGGTGATGGTCTGAGAACTCTATTATGATAGTCAATTTTAAAATCTACTATAAGATTTTGCCGACACAATCTTAGTTAATTTAAATATTAACGTCAAGTGCATTCTTCAAAATAAACATCAAAGGTTTTTCTAAACCTGAGTAGGCAGAAACACCTCCAAAGGAAAAGTTGCTAATTAGCAAAAGTGAACTCTCAAATACCAGTGAAGGGGACAGCTTAGTGATTTGAGTGGGTGGGTGGAGGGAGCTATCTAAATCAAAATCATCAGATTTTTCCCTTTAAATTACTGACTTCCAGATTGATTTATTAATGATATTCCATTGGAAATTTCATAACCAGCTTGATCTGAGCAGATGAGAGGCCTATTCAAAGGCTGTTTTCTAGAAGAAGTAAAGGGTAAGCTTGAGCAATTTCTTCACATAATTTTTATCAACAAAGACAGATAATCTCAATAATCCAACCAGGAAACTGTGCCAACCTTACACTTCCTCTGTCTCATAAAAGATTTGTCTGAACTGTGTGGATAATTACTGTAATGAAACTCTTCTTTGTCCAGAATCTGGACTCCTCAGAGATGCAGAAAAGTCGCACTGCCCCCCCCCCCAATAAGTTCTTTATTAAATAAATAAGAGCACTCAACTGCTTTCTGCTTTGCACTGGAGCGCTCCTTCAAAATTCTTCCCTGAAAATTCTTTTCTCCTGACATGAGGTCATCAGCTTCCTTGGGATTATGTGAACTGGAAGGTCAGATCATTCCAATTTTAATGAAGAATCTTTTGGAGTAGTTAACATCTGACTTGATTATACCTGGAGGCTTGTTCTTATATTTTGGGGGGAGGAGTCTGCTCTGCTGAGATATCCGTTGCATAGGAATTATTAGAACATTTGTGTAGTTAGATGCCAAAGGGGTGCAACAAGAATATTTAATAGTGAAAATTATTCTCTATAGACTTTCACATGAAGTAAAGAGGAGTTCACAAGGGTAGAATAGGCGTATCTGATCAATAATACATTTGGATTCAAATTCGACCTCAGTATCTTTCTGCATACTTGCTGATACTGATGTTCATCCCCGTTGATTAAGAGGCTTCATGTTGCTTGGTTAAGCTGAAAATTAATGTTAAAGCGAAAATACAAGAAGACAGTAATGCTGGGGAAAGAGTAGGCGGCAGGAGCAGAGGAAGAAGACCAGATGTGAGAGGGACCGACTCCATCAAGGAAGCTGTAGGCACGAGGCTACAGGGGCTGAGCAGGGCTGTCGAGGACTGGACGTTGGGGACATCACTCATTCATAGGGTCGCCAGGAGTCAGAGCCGACTCAACGGCATGTAACACACACAGAAATCAATAATAACTGTAGCTGAAACATTCTGGCTTAGTACACATGTTGAGAAATAAAGGACTTTGAAAAATCTTAATGGACAGGACAATATCAGTGATCGAGTCATGGCACAGCCTCCTCTGAATTCTGAATTGGGAAATCAGGGAAGTGCTTTGGAAGTGTTTTCAAGCTATTGAATTTGCATTATAGTCATTTGACAGTGTGTTTTCTTATGTGGTAAGTGTATTTACATATATATCTTGTTTATGACACATTATGCTGGTACACTGTCAACCAGTTATAATAACTTAATCTTGTCTGGAACCTCCATGGGTTATAAACCCAAAGTACACTGATACCTTTATTTCTAAGTTTAGGTCTAAGCTATACGGAGAGATACATTTCTTCGTGCCTGTTGATATAATGCCTTGTCTTGCTGGATTATATAATTTTTCCCCTTTGTTTCATCCTATTTATTATGTCCCAGCTGGACATCTTACCAACAAGACCTAAAAGTAATTCAATTCTCTTAGCCCACAACAGAAATGGATCATTATTTAATCTGAAAACGCTGACTGGTTGAAAGAGAATTGTAAAAACCAGAGGAGTTTGGTGAATCTGGAGGAAGTTCCAGGAGATTGTGTTTTTGAAAAGACCCAACAAGCCCCGAAGACAAGAGTATCATTTCTTTCCACCTTAGGAAGAGCACAGCCCTCCTCTTGGCTCCGGCATGGGGCAGGGATGCAGCTGTTGATACCTAGGCTAGAGGAGAGGAAGCGCAGTTGACGCAGAGGTAGATGGCAGTCAGAAAGGAAGGATGCCTGAGGATGACCTTGTGCTCTTGTCTTGCACAGCCTGTCGTTGCTGAGCCTCTGCAGCAGAGGTGCTCTCCCCAGAGCGAGCATGGGGATAAGGAAAATCCAGTTTGGGCATGAGGGTGAACAGGGCAGGGGAGAGACACTGCAGAAAGTTTGTTCAATGTTTTCATGGGAGAGCTATGTGATCTTCAGGTGACATTAAAGGGAAAAAGATTTGTGCACAAATAGAACAGGTAAACGTTTAAAATAAAAGCAGTGAACTCTGTTTTGGGAAAGCTGATGGGCACGCAGAAAAAGACTCTCCCTCAATATGCACGTCTTTCTGAGCTCTGAAATAATTCACCTTTTTTTCTTGTTTGTCTCTGGCTTTCTTTTTTTTTTCCCCCCCTCTCACCTGACAGCTACACCTGATTTATCAGATCTAATATGTTAGTGAACGATTTGTCACTGCAGTTTTGTATTCCTGAAACCAATTTTATTATTCATGTGTGAGGGATCACGATGATACCAAATTTGATTTTGAACCCAATATTGAAGTTATGAAGGTCTGTTCCCATTCTACCTTCAGGACATTTTATCCCGAGGCATGTAAAAAGTATTTAATTCTCAAGTGTACGAAAACTGTTATTTCAAGAGGCATCACCCTGCTTTTGTGATACTTTAAAACAGGCTCTTTTAAAATGTGTCTTCCTACAGAAAGCAGGAGCAATGAGTGCGTGATGAAATCGTCCTCACTTAAAAAATATATACACGCTGCCATCTAAGCGCTGAGCATTTTCTTGATTTTTACAGGTTATTTTATACTGAAATTACGCCTATTTGCATGGATAGTCATTCTTTAAAACTAGCCACAGATGCAGTCCTGGGGAGCACGTAGATGTTTTTACAGGTGAACCGAGAGAGATGGGAGCTGTTCCAGGCACTCTGCACGCTGCCTTTGGCAGTGGACTCTGTTATTGTGAAGATGTGCTCTGCTAAGCAAACGCGAAGTTGAATATTAGATAAACCCTGGGTGAAAAAAACGTTCTCATTCTCTTCCTAAAATGTTAATTTTGAGCAAAAAAAGATGTGACCTCTTGTGTTGATGCCAAATTTGGGGTTAGCAACCCTACTTAATAAGTCACAAAATATGTCAGGTGCTTTTTATAAAATGCAAGGAAGGCTGATGTCCTTTGATACTGTGTTTCCAAGGAACAGTGGAAGTTCATAGGCAGGGAAGGTATTTCCTTCCCTCACCTATATTGGAGTGATGTTATTTTCTTTCTTCTATATCTTTTTTGTCTGTTTTGCTGGTTGTTTCTTAAATCTGGCGTATGAAATAAGATTCACAAGTGACATGTGTTGAAGAGTTTCTTTAAGCATTGAAGTATTATTTTGGCAGATTTTTAACAGAAGAAAACTGGTCCCGATGGTGTATTTATTCTTCTCTAACTCAATGTATTGATTTCTAAAATGTAACAATGTCGTTCTTTTGCAGTGAGTTCAACTTTATAATAATTTGTCCTCAGAAAGACATCATGAAAATTTATAAATATTCTCATACTTACATTAAAAAACCCCAACAGATACCATCTTCAAAAGTGATTTTATAATACAAATGCATATCTATATTAAATAGGCAGTATGTGCAATATGAGTCTTCTTGCATTTATTTCAATGTTAAACTGACCATTTTTATGTTGGGAAGATGCTGATGGGATTTCACATATGACAAAAATATTTTAAATTTCAGTAATAAAGGGTGTGTTTCAAATATTTGCCTTTCTTTTAGAGTCCTTTCCCTCTCAGAGGCTTAAAACCACAATAATTTTAATGCAGAAATGGAATTTTGCACCCAAATTTCACACAGGCTCAAAATGTAACCTTATTTCTTAAGTATAGCCCACTTTCATCTTCTTTCGTAATGTCAGTCTGAATGCCCAAAATTTAATCAATTGGTTGTCAGAGGCTGTGTGCTTATAATCTACTATTTCTTCTGAAGATAAACAGTATCATTTTAGGCATTTGTGAAAGAGAATCATATTACTGGTGCTTAAGCAGTTTTTGCTTTTTTTTTTTTTTTAATCTTAATCCATCTTAAACCAGTGGAGCAGAAATATTTAAAAATGTTTCATTTCAAGCAGAGTGCATAATAAATTGCAATAATTGTAATGTGCCATAAATCCCAGAGCCTATGCATTTTGCATTTGATTCAGGATTGAGGTCAGGAAATTTGGAGAAATTTAAAGAAAATGATTCATCAGTCCTTTTGTTCTGTTGGCCAGGGTCCCGGGATTCTTGAGCTGTGCCCAGCTGACGAGCTTTTGAAGATGGCACAATAACTGTCCAGTGATGCCTGACCATGACAGCACAGCCCTCTTAAGCCGGCAAACCAAGAGGAGAAGAGTTGACATTGGAGTGAAAAGGACGGTAGGGACAGCATCTGCATTTTTTGCTAAGGCAAGAGCAACCTTGTTTAGCGCCATGAATCCCCAAGGTTCCGAGCAGGATGTTGAGTATTCCGTGGTGCAGCATGCAGATGGGGAAAAGTCAAATGTGCTCCGCAAGCTGCTGAAGAGGGCGAACTCGTATGAAGATGCCATGATGCCTTTTCCAGGAGCAACCATAATTTCCCAGCTGTTGAAAAATAACATGAACAAAAACGGTGGCACGGAGCCCAGCTTCCAAGCCAGCGGTCTCTCTAGTACAGGCTCCGAAGTACATCAGGAGGATGTGTGCAGTAACTCTTCAAGAGACAGCCCCCCAGAGTGTCTTTCCCCTTTTGGCAGGCCCACTATGAGCCAGTTTGATATGGATCGCTTATGTGATGAGCACCTGAGAGCAAAGCGCGCCCGGGTTGAGAATATAATCCGGGGTATGAGCCATTCCCCCAGTGTGGCGTTAAGGGGCAATGAAAATGAAAGAGAGATGGCCCCACAGTCTGTGAGTCCCCGAGAAAGTTACAGAGAAAACAAACGCAAGCAGAAGCTGCCCCAGCAGCAGCAACAGAGTTTCCAGCAGCTGGTTTCAGCCCGAAAAGAACAGAAGCGAGAGGAACGCCGACAGCTGAAACAGCAGCTGGAGGACATGCAGAAACAGCTGCGCCAGCTGCAGGAAAAGTTCTACCAAATCTATGACAGCACTGATTCTGAAAATGATGAAGATGGTAACCTGTCTGAAGACAGCATGCGCTCGGAGATTCTGGATGGCAGGGCCCAGGACTCCGTAGGGAGGTCAGATAATGAGATGTGCGAGCTAGACCCGGGACAGTTCATTGACCGAGCCCGAGCCCTGATCAGGGAGCAGGAGATGGCTGAAAACAAGCCCAAGCGAGAAGGCAGCAACAAAGAGAGAGACCACGGGCCAAACTCCTTACAGCCAGAAGGCAAACATTTGGCCGAGACCTTGAAACAGGAACTGAACTCTGCCATGTCGCAGGTTGTGGACACTGTGGTCAAAGTCTTTTCGGCCAAGCCCTCCCGCCAGGTTCCTCAGGTCTTCCCCCCTCTCCAGATCCCCCAGGCCAGGTTTGCAGTCAATGGGGAAAGCCACAATTTCCACACCGCCAACCAGCGCCTGCAGTGTTTTGGCGATGTCATCATTCCGAACCCCCTGGACACCTTTGGCAACGTGCAGATGCCCAGTTCCACAGACCAGACGGAAGCACTGCCCCTGGTTGTCCGCAAAAACTCATCTGACCAGTCTGCTGCCGGCGCCCCCGGTGGCAGCCACCACCAGCCCCTGCACCAGTCGCCTCTCTCTGCCACCGCAGGCTTCACCACGTCCACCTTCCGCCACCCCTTCCCTCTTCCCTTGATGGCCTACCCATTTCAGAGTCCATTAGGTGCTCCCTCTGGCTCCTTCTCGGGAAAAGACAGAGCGTCTCCTGAATCCTTAGACTTAACTAGGGAGACGACGAGTCTGAGGACCAAGATGTCATCCCACCACCTGAGCCACCACCCTTGTTCACCAGCACACCCACCCAGCACCGCGGAAGGGCTCTCCTTGTCGCTCATCAAGTCTGAGTGTGGCGATCTTCAAGACATGTCCGAAATCTCACCTTATTCGGGAAGTGCAATATCCTTTTTTTTTCCCCCTCAAGGGAAACCAAACACAATGGGCTTCCCAAAGGGTCAGGTTTACACGTGTGGAGAATAATGTAGACTAGTATCTTCTTAAGAATGCAGTGTTTCCTATCATTCAAAGTCATAAGCTTTTGTCAACATGCCCGTGGCACTTCCGATGACCCAAAACCTTCCCACTAAACCAACATCTTTGCAATTTTCACAAGCTGTGAATCTCCTCAAAGAGCTGGTATTTGGTTTAATAGGTGCTTTTCCAGCAGTGTTTTTTCTGCTGTTCTTCCTGTATTATCTTCCTACCCTGTCTTTTAAGAGTACAATCAGAGATGGAAAAACATCTCATGGTGATACTGAATTCTATCAGATATACCCGTTTTAAGAAATGGTAAGTTTTATAATGGAGTGAAGAGAAAAGTCAGTTTCAGATCCCTGCGAAGCCCTGAGAAGAATTGTCCCTTTAAGCTGAGTGCAGGCCCCTGGGCTGCGGAAAGAAGGCCCGATTCAATCTGAGGGACAGCACTGTACTGGTGGGAGGGACATGGGTGTGGGAAGGCAGTTGGGTTCTCTCTTTAATCTTGAAGTGAGACGCTTTTTTTTTTTTAAAGGAATTACACAGGTACTGATTTATTCAGACGGCATTGGTCTCTTTCTCGTTCACCCAAGGTCTGTTCTTTGGGGCTGGTGCAGCTGCCTTCCATGCATGATTAACCTCTGTTCAGCCATACACAGAAATCTTTTGTCCTAACATACACAAAGCAAATTATTTTGGAAAGTGAGAGAGCACAATTAAATATAAAACTCAGCTGTATTCGACTTAAAATGGCTCTTTTTATGACTCTTTTATATTTTGAACCTGACTTTGATGTAGAGATGCCAGTTATATTTTTTATTAGACCTGTCTTGAACTCTGGCTATTATTTTTAACTGATGATTTCTTTTTTTTCCTCTGTAAATTGGTCCTTGCAGTAAATTCTTAAAAATCTTGTGGTCATTGGTGTTCTGGGGTAGTAGACTAGCAGAATTTGGGGGCAGGTAGCGGCATGCTTCTTTTATAATAAATTGCCAGATGGATATAAAATTTAGCAATTAAGTTGGCTGTTGCTAAATTGAGGATTTTGAGCAATCGTCTTGATGACTAGAAATTGGCATTTTAGTATGTAGGCCCACTCTAGAGGCTGCCACATTAGTGCGAAATCTCAGCTTTGGTGGAAATGTGCTTTCCTAGGCAGTGAAGGTCATCCTTCCTAAGCCAAACCTTAGGATACTAGTAAAGGTTGCTGAGAAGGTAAACGGAGCCACTAGTATGTGACTCACTTGGGCAGTTAAACACGTCTTTCCATGGTGAGGAAGAAGAGCATCGTGTCGTGAGAGAAAGCAAGAGGCCCTAGCTACAGAAGTGGAAACCGAGTTTTGGGTTGGTTGCGGATTTAACTCCTGTCTTTCAAAGACCTAAGATTTAACTCACCAGTCATGAATCAAAACTGTGCCAAGCACCATGCCTTCCCCATTATGAGCAGGCAGTAAACATTGGTCAGAAGAATTGGGATAGAGCAGTCGGTGATGAGAAAGGCCAAGTAAGAAGATGCACTAGCTTGAACGTTTTTCACCCTTTGCAGGAAGAGCATCTTCTGACGCTCATACCAGACAACTGTTCAAAGCTAGAACCCAAATTTCCTCAGGGATCTTTTATACTTCATTTTGAAGCCAATAGTAGTGATGGTGGGTGTTCTCTCTCTCTCTCTCTCTCTCTCTCTCTCTCTCTCTCTCACTCTCTCTCTCTCTCTCTCTCTCACACACACACACACACACACACACACACACACACAGAGGAAAAGGACATGCCTATTTTGGTGAATGTTGGAAGCCAGGTTTCAAAGTCTTCTAAGTCCATACTAAACTCTTTAACTCAGGATGCCAGCTCATGCTTTTGTGTTAGCCTGTCCATTGTAATTGCCTGTCCCTGTGTGTGTGTTTTTAAGTGAGTTGGGTCTTCTAGGATAAAAATCATTTTGATTGTTTTAAGTGTTGGCAATGCTCATTGTCTCACCCTCTCTAAATCCCCCGAGGAATTTTGAGGATTTGAATCGACAGCAGGTCCTTTCATGGCTACGCATATCAAAGGCTTTCAAGAGAATATAGTTGCTTCTCCTTGAGATGAGTAACTTCTCTCTCTCCTACCAACATAAGAGTCTATTAAACACCGAATGTTTGGAGGTGCCTGTGTTCAGATAAAATGCGAGTTGCCTGTACCTGGAGGCATTTCTTTCATGTAGCTAAATAATTTGGGCCTCTTATTGCAATTAATGATTACATTTTCCACCTTCTAGACTCGTATCCTGTTTCTTTCGCTTTGCCCTCTACCACATCACACTTTTAACCCTTTCTCTCATTGATATGTTATTTCTTAGGAAGAAGATAGGCAAGCAGTCTCTCCTATAGTCCACATAATTCTAAAGCCAGTGAGGGAAGATCTGAGAGTTTGTGGGGAAGATGGACCCTCCTCCACCCTTGTATGGCCCTGAGTTCTTCCCTGGATTTAACCGATGGTGTGTAGGCAAAACTCTCAAGCGCTTAGTTTAAATAAATTTGGGAATCACAGTGAGTGGTGTCTTACTTCAGTTTTAGGTATGTGAGCCCCTATGTGCACCTGCAGTGCCATCCTAGAAAAGATCAGTGGAAATGAGATGAAATGGGACCACTATTACCGTCGTGATTATGTTTTTATTTTTAGTTCATGGCTTTCCAAGTTGTAATGAATAATTTAATTCTAAAGGAGCAATTCTTTCCCACTCCAAAGGGTATCATCTGTTTCTCTGAACAAAGTAGCCAGGACAAGAACGACAGAGAACACCAGCTTATCCGATACCCCCATTTAAGCTCAGCACTTTAGGCATATATGTCCTGTATAATGGAACACGCCTCCTAGTTTTCCCTACTAAGAGAAAGGAAATGGTGGCTATGTGCGTAGTGAACTGAATGTCAGTGCACCTGCTCACGTCTTGGATATAAAAAATGTGCTCGGTATCTTTGCAAATGAATGTGTTTAATCAAATATTAAGTTTTATTCAAATCCCCAAAGAAACAGCCAGCCAATTGTTTTTCTTCGTGATGTTCCTTGTCACTCATCCTTTTTGCATCTCAAGAAAAATAGCCTTGTTTAGGCCTCAAGCATTTGCATGCACCCAATGAAAGCACAGGGTAGGATTATCAGCCGTTAAGAAGTGCAGGTGAAGAAACGGAACCTGTTGTCTGTGGCAGCCAGCTTCCCTCACTCGACTTTTAGGGAGGATGTTAACAATACCTGAAGAAGTTTAGAAAGGAACACAGTAATTTGAAGCCAAAACCCACTGGAAAATGTGGGTTAAAAATGAATTTCTAAAATGCGAAATAATCCGTAGAAGCTGATCGTTCACATTTTTAAGAAGCCTTCTGGGGCCGTGATAGTTATATTAGCTATAGGGAAATATGTATATTAAAGACTGAAAGACTCTGGGTTCCTGCCATTACGAAGTAAATCAAAAAAATATTCATCCCCCGGGTTATGTTGAACTTCTTAGCGGAGCAACAATTACTTGCTCTATCATTTTCATGCAATGAGACAATTTAGATCCCTTCTCCCCATTTAAGGTTTCCCAGGGGGCAAGCCTCTTAGAAACATATCAAATCAGAGCAGAAGGAGAAACACTACAATTCTTCGGGTTTCCAAGTGGTTTAGAAAGTGTAAGTAAGCGGTCCCAATGCGCCTGGTTGGAAATGTAGCTTGTAGAGTCTCTAGCCACAATTCAGAGCTCAATTGGAAAAAGAGAATTTTCTTCCTCCTGCCCTCACCGCCTGTTAGCCTCCCATTGGCCTTTTGGCTGCCTCTGCTGCTCCTCCCGCTGCTGCGTGTAGGTGAGGTTACACTGTGCTGGGTCAACAGACAACACGCAGATTCTCGGGTTGTTTGAACACCGCTTTAGGTTCAGCTGTAGCCCTCTGCTTCTCTGATCTTTTATATTCCCGAGCAGATGTCTTTCATTAATTTATGGATTTATCATCTTTTCTTTTTTTTCCCTTTTTCTTTTTCTTTTTTTTACACCTGGCAGCTGTCTCAAGTTTCAGCAGTTATTGTCTATTTTGCATTACACATAGAATTGAATGTCATCTGTCTTCACAAAGCTATGGCTAAGAGAATGGAGGCAAAGCCACATAAGCTGCCTGGACAGATCTTGTTTGCGTTCCATCCCCCCTCCCCCCACCCCCCTTTACCTCCTTAATATTTATTTGTGCTCATTTTCTTTCCTGGCCTTGAATGGGGCTTAGCTCGTGTTCAGTACAGCTGTATGTTTACTGAATCTATTCCATCATGAGTCATTGTGCGTGTGTAAGTATCCTGGAAACAGCTAGTGCTTTCTTGGAAGAACAGTTGCTTTTCAGCACAAGCTCTTAAAAGGGAAATTAACCAATTGGTCAGTTCAGATTTATTTTGAGGAGGCAAAAAAAGGATTATCTAACTGTTGGCTTTTAAATGTTTCATTAGCTATTTTTAATAGTTTATTAGAAACATATATTTTATGGGAATTTTATCTCAATTACAGGATGAGCGAGAGAGAAAGATTTAGTCTGTGTTCCATTTCAACTGATCGATTCCAAGTATTACCAACAGGAAACGTTTCAAAGCAAAAACAGACTTGAGAAATCAAATCAGAATGATTTTTTTTTTTTTTTATGAAATAAAAAGCCTCTGCATCCCCAACAAAATAAGAGGGGTAGTTTGCCTTGTCTTTTAAGTGAAAAAACGGTCTAAACCATCTTAGCAAAATTTAAATGTAGGGGAAGCTTCGGGAAGTTTCAGTGGCTCTTTAATTGCCTGAGAACCTCAGCAAAAGAATTTGTTTTGTGTGAGACCAAATTTTAAAAGATTTAGGACTTTCCCTCACTAATAGTTAAATGTTTGAGGTTGTTTCCCTCTAGCCCTCTGGGGGGAAAAAAAAAAAAAAAGATTAGAACCCAGATCTGAGAATGTTTGTCGAAGTTTGGACATACCTAAAACTCTTATCACAAGGCAATAGGAGACAGCTTGCCACTATTATTCCACTTACCCATTTGGACAGATGGTCCTGAAGGGTGCTGTGTTCCTTTAGTCTTCTCTATCTGTCTAATGGAGGTTACTGGAGGGCCTTTCAGCTCTTTCCTTGGCACAAAAAGTATGTCAGTCATAAATTATCGTCTTTGGAATCATTAAGGATCTCAAACAAAAACACAAGTTCGGTTAAGCTGCTTTGGCTTGCAGATATAAAAATCAAAATTTCTTGCTTCAGCGTTTATTTTCGCTGGAGGGGAAAAAAAAAAAAAGCCCAGTATTTAACTCTTCCATTTACAAACCAAGGTGATCATTCACAAATTTGCATGATATTAAAGGGAAGGCTAATCACCTTCTCAGCAGAATATTTGGTTAAACACCCTGTTAGAAGTCGTCAAGAGCTTATCAATATTAATTTGATGGTGCTTCTGTAGAAACTTCCTGGTTTCCCCCGGTTCTTAAAGATTGCTCCCGCTGTACTTGATGGAGTCATTTGGAAACCTTTCCCTTTCCTAAATCTCTGCGTTTATTTGACCTTTTTTTTCCATAAAGTGTGAAATTTTTGTCGGGTGTAGTGAAGTACACATGCGCACGTGCACACGCATGCACATTTTCCTTCTTCCTAATTTTTCCCAGACTCTCTTTTAAGAGACAATCCTTAGAGAAGCTTCTAGGAAGGACCCTTAATTGACCTTGTGGGGGACCACATTGATTTTCTCCACGTGCATCTTCATTTCTGATAAATTATAAAGCCATTAATTTGCTGAGGAAATGGCAGGGCCAGGCTGTGGCGCAGATGTGACCAGAGCCATCCCAGCTCCGAGTCTGCTGAGGAGTGCCAAGAATCTGGGGGAGAATCAGGAAGCCTGAATTGTTATGGTTAGCCTCACATTCTCTCGGGAACTGTTTCAGTTGCTGCTGTTTACAGATCTAAAAGGTAATGATGTTTCCAGATAAATAGGCCTTCTTATTTGGGGTAAGTGGCCATTTATTGATCTGCTAACCCACAGTTATTGATTTGTTCACCCCAACCAGTGGCGCTACTCTCCAAGCAGTTAACTATAAATCCAGGAAAGGCAAATTGGGTTTGGTTTTGGATCTTTGCTTTGACAAAAGTGACACCCCCTCCCCAAAACTACCCTTCCCCAAATTTAGCTATTACTTGAAAGGGAACAATTAAAAGGATATACTAATAAGATAGGAGGAAAGCGAGTCAAGACACTCCATTACATTAGCACTAAAAGGTAAAATGCGAAGCTTGCCTGACAGTTTTCAAAATAATGCATTTGGTGTTTTCACGTACATTAGTATAATAATTTGATGTAAACTGCGTGGAGAGAAAAATAAACAGAACTGTAATTGTGAGGAAGAAAACACTGTCATGATAAGAGTTGGGTAGCATATGTTGGGTACATTTGTCTCCTTAGCAACAAGTGAATGTATAGATAGCATAAGGACCTCAGATGGGGGCCCTGTTTTGCCATCCTCACCACAAAGTAGTCAAGATTCTGCAACTAAATTGTGCATCCTCACCGTGCATTTGACAGTTTCTGACAGGCAGTGGGCATTTCCAGCAAGCGGCAGCAAGTCAGGGATGCATTCTATGGTCCGTGCTATTTACCTTCCAGAATTCCCATGGCTGCTTGGTGGGCCTCCAGACTCCCGGTGGTGGGGAGGCGGCTGGTCCTGTGTTTAAAGCTATGTTGTCCTTAACCAATTGCATCCTACATGCAGGAAGGATTGTCACCCAATCACTTGAAAAAAGCAAAGCTCATGTTCTTTTATACTCGTTATCCCAGCTCCAATATGCTGAAGACCTACTTCTCCGATGTAAAGGTAGGGACGTTTTGTATTACTAATTTTTTTTAATTTCTGTGCATGTCATTGTGATTTGAACTCTTGGGAGTGTCAATGGAGATGAGTGTGGAATCAGTTCATCGATACACCTGTGTTGTGTTGGTATATAATGCACTTGTCCTTCTGTCGAAACCTGGGCCAAGCAAAGCTGACCCCCGTATATGAAGACCACAGGACTGGTATTAGTAAGTCACATGGTTTTCATAGTAGTGGGGGAAACTTAGCCCTCTGCCTTCATATGTCTTAGTAACTTCTTGGAGGAAGTTTCGGCTGGTACTGAATGGATGTGCTTCAGAGGGTGTTTTTTTCCCCTCCTCTCAGCAACAGTAAACTGTTTCTGTTTTTATTTCTGTTACTTTCCCCATATTTGTGCTCATAAAAGCAAACTCTAGCACCTCTTTACTCCCCCCTGCCGAAAAGGGAGCGTACATTGAAATTCTGTATGCAGTAGCTGCTTAAAAACAAAAGTGATGATTGTCTCTTATTTACAACTTAATTTGTTGTTGATGTAGAGTACACTGAGCATAAGGAGAATGAATAAAGTGACAGATTCAGGACACATTATTCAAATGAGGATATGAAAGCTGTCGGCCCTACAGCTGCAGCCTCCCTCATTCTACAGAATGTGAGGACCTCCCGGTTCTGTGTGCGCGTCTCTGTGTGTGCCTGGGTGTGGGTTGTAAGTAATTGTCTGCCTCAACTTGATGTTGTGTTAATCATCTGTAACTTTTTAAAACATAGATTGGATTTTGATGATGATAATGACACGCATGGTATCATTATCCCAGGATCTTGCTAAACATTACATTAGCTGAGATTAGTTTATTAGGGTTGGGTGCTTTCTCGCCCACCCTCCCCTCCCCACCCCACCCCACCCCCATGTGTACAAGTTCTTATTTCTGTCATTGAGCAGCCCAGATGCGCTCATTTCTCTGCACTCCCCTCTGTGCGTCGTGTTTTGCACCCAATGCCCATGTTGCCTCATTGGCCAACTCATTTCAGTTTCCTTCACTGGTGTTTTATTTGGCCCTATAAGGAAGTTCTGTTTTCCCTCCTGCTTGCTTTGAATTGTGTATCAACTTCAGCCTTTTATCTTTCTCCTTCCCTGGCTGAGCTCCTTAAGTGGAAGGCATGTTTTCTCCTCATTCGGTGCCAACAAACCGGACAGGATGGGGAAGGCAGAGCAAGGCAGTAACTCACATGGCTGGCTGGGAATCATTCAGTGCAAAAAAGGCGGAGTGACACAGGGGGCCAGGGAAGGGGTTTGGACTTTGTAGAGGACCATCTAAAAGAGACAAATTAAAGGGAATTTGTCAGCTGGTTGAGGACCGGCCAGCTTCCAGAGCCTAGTGGAAGCTGGCAAAGTTCTTTTAGAGAATCCTCCCAATACTTCAGTTCTGGGAGGGAGGGGACAAAAGTGGCATTGCGCACACGCGTGTGTGTATGTGTGTGTGTGTGTGTGTCCGTGGGACCTCCTTCACTCCACTTGGCACAGGGATTCGCAGTGTTGTGGTATAATATTGACAATGCCTTATATTATTTATGTAGACCTTTCATCCAGAAGGAGGCCAAAGAGCTGTTCAAACTGCATAGGTAGGGATCACTCGCCTGCCATTGAAACGCAGCCACCGGGAGGGTGGAAAGCAGCAGCCATCCTGAGCCAGAGTCACTACCCAACAGTAGATGTAAATATGAGACACAGTCGTGTGTGTGTGCGTGCACGCGCATGGTGGGGGGAAGGACAAGGGTGGGGAAGATTGTTGATCTGTAGCTTTATAAATACTCTGCAGTGTAAACCCGCAAGAAATTGTTCCCATTCCTTTATTGTACACCCAGTAATTCAGCTTTTCAGATAATCACTCTGTGTAAGTAACAATCGGGTCAATATCGGGTCAATATTTTATTTTAAAAAGTACTAATATTCAGATTACGGATTCCTATGCATACTCCGCCCATCCTGGGAGAGCAGGCTGTTAAAGTACACGTGAGTCGGGTTAACTCCCAATTGTCTACTCCAATGGAGGGGAACAGGGCATATCACGCCAAGCAGAAAATCACCGAACGGCATTTCTATCTTTTTTGGAATGAATCATACATTTTTAACTTTACTAATTATGACTTTTTTTTTTTAGCTAGCAATAAATGAATTTGTATTCCCTGAGTTTACACTAATGATAACAGAAAATCGTATAGAAAAGGAAAGATAGTCCAGGCACATGGTTCCCGAAACTTCCTAAAAAACAATGGCAGAACATTCTTGAGTTCCTTTAATATTAAGGAAAATGCAGAATTTGGATGTTGATAATGTAATACTCATACACATGTATATGGATATTATACCATAGATGGTATGTATATATACATCTATACATATACACACACATCTACATGTAGATATATAGAACTGAGAGATCTCTAGAAATCAGGGAAGGGACCTTAGGGTTTTATTTCTGATTGTATCTCTGCATCATATCTCTTGCAAAAGACACATTCATGTGTCTAAGGACCAAGTAATACTTGTCACAAAGACACAGCCTGTACTTCAGTATGGCCACCTTCGTCCAAGAGAACATTCCTAATTATAGCAAGTTTACCTTTTCAAATTTTAAAGTCATCTCATCTCATACAGTAACCGGAAGTTTGTTTTGGGAGTAAAATCCAGGAGAAACAACATTTTGTTTCAGGAATCAGGCGTAGCCTGGGAAGCCTCAAAGACACAGTTGAGAGGTGGCGCTGGGCTGAGTAAATCCTCACACCAGCTCCAGAAGCTGAGCCCAGCCAGGGGGATGCACCCTTCTCTGTATTTTTCCTTAGGAACGGATACAGTGAGTAACTCTCCACCAGTGACTTTCATCTGGGCAAGAGGGGAATGCGTTTAAATCAGCCTTGGAAAGGAGGAAGGGGGCAGTCCTGTGCAATGATTCAGACAGGGGCTTGGTGAGGGAAGTTCTCCTACAGGCAGGATGCACACGAAGGATGAAACCAGCGCTCCCTGAGCTGAACACCTAGAGCGAGAATCTAACAGAGTTCCGTGTTCTCCCAGAAAGTCCGCCTAAACTCCTTGGCCGTGACACTTAGCCAGACTAAAAGCTCAGCTCGTCAGGGCGTCAGATCCTTTGAGAAGGGCAAGGGGGCGAGTGGGAGATGCGGAGGAGCAATGGATGCTGATTTTAATGTATAAACTAATAACTCTTAGACCACTAAGTACAACAGATTCGGTGTCATTTTAGCTTTGAAGAACAGACGCTCACAGCTTTTCAAGCCGCCGGTGTTAAATGATGTATCTCGTTCCCTCCACCCCTTGAGTCAACTGCTGCCTAGCCAGATTAAGGTGTCAGATTGATTTGTTTTATACATCTTTTGACCATGCTCATTGAATATTTAGGAAGTTTCTTCAGCCCATATTGAGGCTGAGATGTCCCGTGGGAAGCATTAATCAAAGTCACAGAGACCCGTACACTGTGGAAACACAGCCCCTTTATTGTAGCGATTAGTTTTTTTGCAGTAATACATTAACACACTACAGAGCTTTCCTTTAGAGAACAATTGATTCTTTTCTTGTCAGCCACTACAGGATGGGGGGGAAACTAATTCTTTAAAGTTTAACACTTTTTCTCGCCCCAAAATGAATATCTGGAAAGCACGGGGCCTGCCTTTGCCTTTAGCCAGCCACCAACACCGGACACATCTCAGTTCGCTCCTAGTGGCGGAGGGAGACCTGCTCTTCAAGCTGTCGTGTTGGCCATTTCGCTCGTCCCCTGTTTGGGGAGGCTGTTGTTTTGGCCCATTCTTCCTCTCTGTTATTTCCATTCTCTGACAATACGCTTTAAATCTCCCTTTATGTCCCCAATCCTAAATAGTGGTAAGTGCACTTACTTTTTTTGTCCTCCCCATTAGGTCATTCATGATCATTCTAGAAAAAAAAAAATACCCTTCTATGTTTTTCCCCTACAGTACCCTTGTCCATATGAGACAATGTCTTGTAACAATGCAGAAGCCTAATCTCCATGTCAAAGCAATTTTCATTCCCCAGTGCACAGCCTGCTATCATTTTGTAATGTTTTGTTTCTTATTCTAAAAGAATTAAAAAGGAACAGTAAGCCGTCACGGGGGCCTGTAGTCCTTATCTCAGTGTCTGGAAATTTGGACAGTGTATTTTACTGCTGAGATAAAATGGAAAGAACTCCAAGTTCAGCAAATCGTAATGGGTTTAAGTTCTATTGAAATCGGCAACCAGAAGATCAGATAACGGGGGTCCTTCAGTTGTCTTTTTAATCGGGTTCCCCACAAGGCTGAATAGAGACAGAGCAGACACACAGAGTGAAAATATAATTCTTGGATAGGTTAAGTACATGTTTGAACTCTTGCAAGCAGAAGCGATTTGCTGATGACTTAATCATTTTCTGGTCAATTATCTGTGAGGGCCCTTGCAACTCCATGGCAATTATGGTGCAAGTTGGCCTTTTGGGAGAAACAGCAGAATCGCTGCTTCTGTTTCCTTGTTCCTTCCATTCTCTGCCGTAAATTTTCATTCATTTATTATCTTTGCTAGGGTAGAAACAACTTTCTGTGTAGTAATTACAGCCCCAATACACACTTTAGCTGTCATCTTGTTGGAGTCTGGATGTTCTCATGGCCGGTGTTTGATAAGTGGTCTTTGTTGATTTTTGATGAATGTGTATCTTCTTCCGGGGGCCCGGGAAGGGGATGCCTGTGATGACAAAAGGCAGGGGTTGCCTGTCAGCTCACCCGATATAAAGCTATGTATTTATTGGTTTTGACTTGGCAAGTTGAGAGGCGTCTGTCCTTTACGTGAACAGAGGACTGTCAATAAGAATGGTGTCATTTGCAGCGAAGCCATGGGAAGACATCTTTATTCAAAAGGTCATTGGGAAACCTTGGTCAACAAAGTTCTAAAGCTGAACCATGTCATAGTGACTTGGCATTTAGAAAAGTGTAATAAAGGCTCTGTCCCTGCCTTCGGTGCAGTGTGCCTTAACCACACCCACCGGACAGTGTAGCTCCCAACAGAAGGGGTCTTGTCCGGTGCTGCTGTAGGTGGTGTGTGAGTGAGCACGGTGGTCTGTCCGGATAGCACCAGACATGAGTACCGTGGGCAAAGCATTAAGTGGAATCGTAGGGGCACAGCCATGGGGAATCACCCATTCCTAAATAAATAAATAAACAAATAAACAAATAAGCAGCTTCCGCCCCCTTTGTGTGAAAGCCATATTCCAGCACTGAACGAGGCTCTCATGTGATGACACAATTTCTCATTTAAAAAAAAATCAAGCCGATGGTGAAGTCATTGGCTCATCGTCTCTGGTACTTGAAAGTAATAACTCTTCCCAGGGTTCCTTGGCCTGAATGAATTTCCATAAGAAGTGTACAAATGTGTACAAATGCAATTTGTTTTACGGAAAGATGAACGAGGTTTAAAGGAAGA
>VMDR010002768.1:59955-84008 GCA_007922815.1 Macrotus californicus
GCTTTAAAAATGCTTTGAATGCTGAAAGAATAAATGAAGAAAATGACAGAATGCTTATCCCTTTCAATATTTAAATTTAACAGTTCAACAGATGCATTACCTCTCAGCTCATCAAGTGGTTTAGCAATTTCCGTGAGTTTTACTACATTCAGATGGAGAAGTACGCACGCCAGGCCATCAACGACGGTGTCACCAGCACTGAAGAGCTGTCTATAACCAGAGACTGCGAGCTGTACAGGGCTCTGAACATGCACTACAACAAAGCAAATGACTTTGAGGTAGGAACTCATCTTTATCTTCCGGTCTGCTCCCTTTTTTTTTTTTTTTTTTTTTTTTAAAATTTATTTTCTTTGCAAACGTCCCCCAATCTGTTTTTGTGTTGATATTTCACGGATGTACCCCCAAGTAGGTAAGAGGTAGAACAATAATGAGGAGGCCCTGTGGTTCCCATCAGAGCCTTGACCCACTCCCATTTCCGTTCCCACTGCCCGGCTGGGCTGCTTCCCATTTGGCCAGGGGAAGAGGGAACTGGAGAATCCAAAGAAAATGGCAGCAAGGGACACATACAGTCCCTTGCTTTCTGGAAAGAGATCCCTGCCCTAGTAGACCCATTTCACATTGAGGTTCTGGCCTGTCAGTCGAGCTGAAAAGAGGCAGCGTGTGCTGGAAGCTGCGAGCGTCGTTGTTGTCTGAGAAAGTCTAGAAATGTCGATGAGGGAGCCGTTCTCTGGTTTCTGACATGAATCAGCACTTACTTCCTTTATGGAAGAAATGGCATGAGAATTGGCTAAGCGCATATTCTAAAAGATCCATCAGCTTTTTTGGTTTGTTTTTGTTTCTATGTTTGCGTTCTGGGACGAGGAGCTTGTGTGTTTGTTCTGCGAATGGGTCACTTCAGAAGCACATTGCTCTGTGCTCCTCTATACACACTTACGTATCTACAGCCTGCCTACACATTCTAGATACACACCAGGCAGCATAGACAATTCCCAGAAAGCAAAACTCTCTGCAACAGTAAAAGATACGTGGCCGTAAGGCAGTTCTTTACTGGCAAATGTGTTGCCTCAGCAAATATCTTTCACTGCAACAGGATGACTCTCTATGAGAAAGCACTAACGAATCTCCCGGTGCTCACAAAGGCATTTTGCTGAGCCCTGCTGGCCGTGGCCACAGTAGTCGGAGGTGGGAATGAGGCTAGAGTTCCGCGGGCTGAGCCCCCGATGATGAGAGTAGATAGGCCGTGGCTTCACAAAGTTGCTCCTTTTCTTTTAGCATCTTGAGGGTAGCAATGCTCTCTCCCTCATCTGCTCGTGCAGAGACCTTATGTTAATAGTCTTGCTTTCCTCACATAGCTAGGTACCCAGAAACGCCCAGGGAATTCTCAACTTCAAAGGAGAGAGGGCACCTTGGTCTGGCCCTGCTGTTAAAGGGGCCTGACCATCACTGCCCACATGGCCTGCCATTCCTTTCAGGCCTTTCTCCAACTGTTCTTGACCCTGCAGATTGATTATGGTGGCTTAGAAAGAACTGAATGTGGAAGCTCAGCAGTGGGGAAGTCACGGGGTTTGCCTT
This sequence comes from Macrotus californicus, assembly GCA_007922815.1. Lineage (NCBI taxonomy): Eukaryota > Metazoa > Chordata > Mammalia > Chiroptera > Phyllostomidae > Macrotus > Macrotus californicus. The sequence goes on from VMDR010002768.1 coordinate 61,528, forward strand.
GAAAAGTTTGTGTGGTTATATTACAAGCCACCGATGATCTTTGCTATCCAGGACCAATGGAGTGATTGCTTGTCCAGTGTGTTATAAACAGAGTTGTTCCTGGGCTAAACACATTAAAAGTGGGGATCCTTGTATTGCTGCACAATTTTAAAGGCTCTGCTGTAACAGAGCGCTGGTTTACGTATCGATAAAATACTAACAGGTTTCTCCGAAAGCTGAAGAATATGACTGTGGCTAAGTACTTTTTCAGATCTTAAGAACTTCATCCCTCCCCCCTTTCTGATAAGTCTACTGCTTTAATCTTTAAGCGAAGACAACTTGACTATGTGCTAGCGAACTCTTTATAGTTTATTAAAACAAATATTCGTCTAGTTGCATGCATCAAGGTTCATAAAGAACCGCCCCAAATTCACGGGAGAGTTCTGCATTTTTGCTGTGAAACACATTCGAGAGAACAAATCTTTACAGCGTACATTAGGGTTTTTAGTGTTATTTAAACCTTACCTGGTTGGAATTTAATCCCTCACTCACAGTGCAAGGGCCAAAATGACACAAACGGGACGGCTGGCATCAAGAGATACCCAACAAGCTGCTCCATTTAGCATCGTCTAAATCCTGTTTTAATATGATTAACATCTGATATTTCTTTCTGAATCATATCCACTTCCAGCCAGGCCACCTCTTCTTTATCTTGTAGAGTCTATTTTAAGACCACTTCAGTGCAAGGAGTATGGGGCCCAGGGAGCAATTTTGTCACTTCTCATGTGACTTCAGACAAGTTATTGGTCTATTTTGGGTCTTATTCTTCCTTCAGTAAAACTGGGCTCTTTCTGGAAATGTGGTGACAAAGAAGCAGGGGCCTGGATTCCGCCCTGCCCCCTCCACCCACAGGCTCACACGGATAAATGCGCACACACACACCCAAGGGCCACATAGGATCCTAATGTCGCCCCGTAGTTTTTAATTTAACCCCCCAGTTTTGGCACATTTACTCACAAAGCTTCAGATAAGATGGTCCTTTCTTTTCTGTGCCTGTGTGCATGGAGGTCAGTGCTTAAGTGAGATACTTAAAAAGCCACGGCTCTTATCACTGGAGCTTTACCAGTGTGGGCCATGGCTGTGAGCCAGAGGTGGACCCGGCACCATGAGCGAATACCTCGTCTGATAGGGTGTGCACTGTGTGACTTTGGCCTTGAAGTTTCTCCTCTTAGAACAAGTAAAATGACTCTGTAGTCTAACGTGAGCAAGGGAAGAGGGTGGCAAAGCAGAAAACTGTACATCTTGTTTCTTCCTTAATTTTTAAGCATGGCAGAGGGACTCTGAAGGTCTTCATGGTGCCCAAAGACCCGGTCCATGCAAAGGAGTATATTAACCTGAGTACTAGCGGGCCCAACAATAAAACATCTTATTGATTGCATTTTAAACTTCTCAATTGGTTGTTAGTAACAGTAATAAAATAGCTCCCATTTATTGACTGTTTACTGTGCCCCAGGCACTCATCTCAGTGTTTTCACCAATATTAACTTATTTAGTGTGAATAGTAATAATAATAGGGGTATGAATACAAGGAAAGCTTCAGTTTGCCTAAAGATTTATACTGCTTTTAAGTGATGCTCGATGGGAAGGGACAAGGGGAGGCAGGGAGAGAGGGGGGTTTGAGATGAGAGGAAGAAGGGTGCTTTCCCTCTCCACTAGATTTCCTTCTTCCTCCTTCCTCGCCTGGCTCTCTCGCCTTTTTTTTCAACCTTCTACTCCATCTCTGCCTCTGTCTGAAGCTTGCCGGTGGCCCCTCTGTCACTGCTCAGCACAGTCCCCCTCCAGCCCCCGCTGCTGATGGCTCTCAGAGCAGATGGGGAAGGTTTATCACTAGCGAAGAGGGAGTGGCTTGACTCCCTCTCTCCTTCCAGACCCTGTGTGTCCTGGCCTTTCTGAGCCAGGACCTTCTGAGTGACAAGCAGAGCGGTTCTGCCTTTTGTATCAATTTACACAATTGCCAAGATTCTTGGCACGGCACTCAGACCCAGGGTGGTGAGAGCTTGAGAAGACCCAGGGGACCTGGAAGAAGACCCTGAAGGGGGGAAAACAGGAACTGTACTTTCAGTTTGTGATAAAGCCAAGGAAAGTCAGCTACGTCGCACAGAGTGGGGCATCTGGCTTCGGGACGTGAGTGTGCGAAGGTGTGCAGGGCGTGTTCAGTCACCGGCTGCACTTTTCACTCCTGCTTCGCCCACTGAAGGAGATTGGCAACAGTAAATTTGTCTTTCCAGGTGTTATGGCATATATTCCCATGTTTCATTTTCACTTCGCTTTGAAGAGCTTCCAAAAAAAAATTATTTTTTATGGGAAGGGAAAGGGGGTTTGGGATTCTGTCCCAGTTTTTACATCATGCGGATACTTCTGACTTTAGGGGCACACGAGTTGGATTTTATTGCTGTTTTGTTGCCCTCACAACGGTGGCAGGGAAGAAGGCAGCCATCACTGTCAATTTCCGAGGCTGGTTTACAGGTTTTGGCCAAGGACCCAACTAAGCCACCAACCTGCATAAGGGGACAAAAGACCTACCACCCTAGTCGGACTCCATTCCCTAGGCTGGCCACGTGGTGCAGTGCAGCTGAGAAGGGCAGAAGATTGGGAGGCCGGAGATGGTCTTGTGTGGGAGTGGACAGACGCCTTCATCCAGACTGATACTTCTGACTTTAGGGGCATGTGAGTTGGCTGTTTTGGCATTTTTGTTTCACTCACAGCTGTGGCAGGAGAGGAGGTAATGGTCAGTGTCCAAGGCTGCGTGGGGCTACTCTTTCTCGTCCTGGAGCACCATGTGGTAGCTCTTCTGCCCAGTGTGGCCAGCCAGGTACCCCTCCTAGGCCTGTCAGTGGCTACCCATCTATCTGTAGGCAATGTCCCAAGCCCCAGACAGAGCGGTTAAGCTCCTTTGCCCTCGGGAAAGACCCAGGTTTTGGGATGGAAGGTTAAGAAATAGAATGGGGGAGTTTGGTTCATCGATAGCTGGCTTATAAATGCCATTTCCTAAGATTCTAACCCCTCCCTGGGTGGATGCACCAACCTGGAGCCTGGGGTTTGGCTTTTTGTAGGTGTCACATGACAGTCAAGAAGAGTACCTCTGCGGACCTCTTGCCATACTTTCTGACTTTCTTCTTAACGAGAGAAAATAAAGCAGCACCCCTCGTGCCCCCCCAACCCCCCCAACACGTTATACCTAAATACACACACAGAATTGCTGAATATGTTCTCTCCACCCTGCCTACCCCCATGCCAGCCCACTCCCGCCCCCAACACAACACGCGTGTGAGAAGATTTAGTACATCTGGAAGTCTTTCATTCACATCACCGCCGCTTTAAAGAAAAATGAGGACAGGTGGATTTAGGAAGCACTTCCCTCTGCTGCAAATAGATGCTTAAATATGAGGATCATTTGAAACACTGGCACGTGATGCAAACCTTCCGCGGCTCTCGCAGCCTTTTGGCCTCCAAGCCGCTGAGCTGTTTAAATGATCGCGCAACACACTCTTCTTGGTGGGTGGCGGGGAGGCAAAGAAACCCTCACCGTTTCTTTCCTTGCCAGCCCCACCACTGACAAGCCAAATTGATCTCTTAAGAGATGAAATGAATGTTCTCCAAATATATGTACACACATGGCTGTCTGGGAGCAGGTTCCTGGTACAGAACGATCGCCGGCAATGTGGAGAGAGCAGTGGAGATGCGGGGTGGAAGTGGGGTGGAGAGTGGGGGCGGGGTGGGGCGGGGGTGGGACTGTGTCGGTGCTCCAGTGCTCTGGGCTTCATTCTTGCACCAGTGTCCTTCTGGAATTCAAGGTGTTCATCAGTATAATGAAGCGGGCCCCCTGATTTATCATCTATTTGGGAATGTCATTGCATTTTTAGCTCCCTGTGTCTTTTTTGTCATTGGGTTACATTCAAGCACAGTGAGATCAACTTTAGAACCTCCTTACTCAACAGCTTTATTAGTTACAGCATTCCATGACCTTTCTCAACATTCTTAAAGAAAAAGATACAGTGGAATGCCGCTTTACTTTGCTTATTGTCCTTTGTTGTGGTGAACAAAGCGTTTTCTACAGTGGTTATAGCACATAATTATACAGCTTTCAATGGCAGTGTCTTGGCACCTATCAAAGTTCAGAGGAGCCTTTAGCAAAAAAAAAAAAAAAAAGATGTTTTGTGGCAGCCCAGGGAGGGTCTCATCTTTCCTTCAGAAAATAGTTCAAGGCTCTTCTGTCAAGCTTCCCTACTTAGAGCTTTTTCTCCTCCTGCTTCATAAAGTTTAAAGCAGATTCAGTGGAGTTCTATGATCTATTTCCTTTGAAAGATTGTTCCTCGGCACAGAGAGGGCCTTTGACTTCAAGAGTTCACAGATTCATGTCTTTAGGTATCATATGTCTGACCTTATCAGTTACTCCATTTAATGTCGGAGAAAAAGTCTCAACTCTTTGTGTTTGTCTGTTTTGCCTCTGTGAAATGATTTGGTGAAAAGACCATCCCTTTTAACACACCACCGAGAGGCCGTTTCGGCTGCAACCTGCCCTGTGGCTTTTCTCTCTTTAAAAAAAAAAAAAAATGTCCTTGTGTTTTGTGTATGGATGAGTTCACAGTGAGAATAGAATTATACAAGGGCAGGCGCACACACAAAAAAATCTTTTGCTTTCCTCCCTCCCCTCCCCCCCCCCATGATCTATTGGCTCTCTTGGTGGTTGTACCCCAACAGGCGAAGCCATTTAGCAGACACAGAGGTGGCAGCCGTGGCGCTGGGGCAGCAGTGGGTTTTCCCTTGCTTCGACCTACCCCTAAGGCCTTCATAATTAATTGTCCTTCGGAGAAGAGGAAAGTTCAGAGGCAGTGTGTGGAGTGATGCCTATTGTCTGACATTCAGTCCTCGCCTTGGCGCTTTCTCTTGGGCCCACAAAGGGTTATCAGGGGGAGAAAAGGAGCAAGTCCTCCGCTGAGAGCCGCTGGTGGTGGCTGGAGTGGGACGCTGGCATTGTGCTCAGCCCATCCGGGGTGAAATGTCTGAAGAAGTTCTAACGACCTTTTGAAAACGAGCCTGTGTATTTTGTCTCGATTAAGCAAGCTCTTTCAGCGAACCCAGGCTTGTTCCAAAGTTGGTTATTCCTTTTCACATGGCAGATTACATTTTCAATCAAGTTCCCTCATTCCCCACCCCTCCGCACCCCGATTTTATTTCACTTTAATGGTGTGGTTCTTTTTTCAGCCAGAGGACAGACATTTCAATAATCATTCACTCATTTCTCTTAACTACCTCAGCATAAATTTGCAAGGATAAATGTTTTGGCAAGTATTCTTTTGGGGGATGCATAAGGCTTGGGTTCTTGAAAGTCGATGATTGTAGTTTTAAAATGGTGTTGCACCTTCAGTGACTGCCTCAAACCCTCAATGCCATTTGGTGACAGGACATCAAACAAATATGTGCTGGTCCCTCCCCTGTTTTTTTTTGGTGAAGACACAGAATTGTGACAAAACATGAAGACAGCTATTTGAGAAGCAAAGGCAAAGGAGAACCACCGGTGATTATCGTCCTACTGTTCCTGGTAAATAGAGTGAAGCCCAAGAAAAACAAATACAATTATTTTTCCAAGGAGCAGTTAAACTAGAACGTGAGAAGGGATGACGATCACTTCGCTGTAGCATCCACAGCGACTTCCAGGTGGAAGGGAGCCATATCGAGAGGAAACCTCTGTGTCCCTCAAAGCAGCCTGTTGTTGGGGGGGGGGGGGGGGGGGGACCTATAGGGTGGCCAGCACCGATTCTGTCCCCGTAGCTCTTTGAAAACACTTTGACAACAGACCTTTTGGTATTTAAAGAGAAACTGTCAATGGAAGTTGACACAACGAATATAGTCACACCAAAAAGGGGGGGTCATAAAAAATTAAAGTTTTTCTTATGAATCTTTCATTAGAAGCAATGAAAAGGGACACTACTGTGGTCTAAGGCCTCTGTGCTCCGAGCCCTTCTTCCGGGCTCTAGGCTATTGTTCTTTCATCTCCTCAAACAGACTTTCACTTTCAAATGGACAAAAGTCACTTAAAAGCCAGACAGCTGTACTAACACACCCACCTTGCGGAGCAGGAGCCACGGGCAGGTGACGAGGCCTGCCAGGAGACCTCGTTTAAAATTGCCCATGTTTTTATATTCACCTTGAGAGGAACCGTTTATTGCTAATTTGTGTCCCCAAGTCCCCCAAGGTCTCCCAACATATTTCTTGTGTTTTCTTGACAGCACAATGCAGTGACACCCATGACAATATTTATACCTCGGGTCGCATGGCCTGGGGCCAGGGTGTGAAAGCTTGAGCACAGAATTTAGCAGAAGACAGAGGGAGTTTGACTCCCTGCTCTCTCCTTTGATTTCTCCCCTGGCTGCTCTCTGGTCAGCCTCTTCCAGCCAGTCTTAATCTCTCCTAAAATTTTCAGATTTGTGCTGCCTCCTCGGGAGTAGCTGGGATTGTGTGGCAAACGCCCACCCACGAAGGGATAAGCCTCACCTTGGGATTGAAGGTGGAGTTAGCGATAGGTAGGTCGCCCTGCCTGTGACCCAGGCCTCAGGGCAGCAGCAGCGGGCCGTGGGCCCGTGGAGAGTCTTCCTGTGTGTGTATTATGGGCCCTCCCTCCCCTGTCACCTTGTGTACGGTCTGGTCTGTGACACTGATGGTGATTATGTCATTATTTTGCTCTGGGGGCCCTGGCACATCTGCAGAGCCCAAGCACATCTTCTTTGTTGCGCTGGCAGACGTCCCACACCACAAATGCTTCATTAGCCCTGCTGCTGGCCTCCTTGCCAGACGCGAGTGCCCAAATGCAGGCTTCTTTCTGCTCCGTTCTTTTGTGTGGCTGATGATCATGTATTCATCTTCCCGCTTCTTCCCCATTTTCCCCGACTTCTGAACTCCAGATGTCCCAGTTTTCTTGCCCAAATCACTCTGAAGTCTGCAGTGAGAAACAAGGTGACTCTTTACTCCTTAATCCATCCCCACCCCTTCCCACCTTCCCACTTTTTCATCCCCCCAGTGAACAGTGACTTTGAATAACTCCCCAATGGGAGGGCTGACGCTTTCTCACTTGCAGTTTGAAAAGATGCCAGGGGATCGCTCCCAGTTTATGATGGTAGATAGGGTTAGAATTTGGACTTAGTAGATATTTCTTATTCCATGTATGCCCATCTCCTCCGCCCCTTCTCTCTTCTCGGGTCCTTTATTTGCTCCTGCACATTGCCACATTTTACCAATTTTCAGAAAACAATCTAAAATGGGAACGCAGGAAGGATTCTTTATGCCTTCCCTGTCCCTGTTACAGCCAGCTGAATTTTCCTCTTCTGTGAATGGAATCTTCGCCTCCCCTCTGCCCCCAACCAAAGTCCCCTGCCCTCTCCTGCTGTCGTAACCTCCTCAGCCCCGACAATGACCTATTATTAGATATTTAAAGTGACCAACACTTGGCTGTTTTGGAACCAAGCTGCGACATTTCTCTGAATTTTGATTCTGTGTATTTAACAGAGCCAAAGCTTTAGTTAAGGTGCTCTGGCTTCAACGTTAACTGCAGTAAATTTGAGAGCTTTAATATCTTGGGCTGTGATGGGTACTCTGTAACTGGTATGTTTAATTTCCCCTTAAAATTGAATGAATTGATCTGTGTTAGCGTATTACAAGCAGCTTCCCCCACAGAGAGTTTAACCAGTTTTTATCCCCGGACCAGTCAACCAACACGTGATGTTTCAATGTCACTATTTTTGAGTAAACCATTGATGTTAGTTGTAAGGTCTACCCACAGGATCAAGTCCATATTTTTCTGGAAATCATGGTCAGATGATTGTCCTGAGTGTTCATTCAGAATCCTAGGACAAAGACCCCGGTGAAGATGACAGAACATTTCTGCCAAGGAATGAGTTGCCGTACTGTACAGGTTCTCGAGTTTTCCTGTCACTGAGCCCTGTTCTGGATATTAGGAGCAAACCAGCTGACAGAATGAAGAGAGAGGTGGCCAGATCCGTAGGCCAAGTAGGCCACCAGCTCTGGGCAGGGAGCATATCGGGAGAGGCTGGTACTTGTCATTGATTAAGTCATTTTCAAAAGACCCAGGATGTCTCCAGAACATTCATTCCCAACTTCCCATTATTAGATCATTATGGTTTTATTGCCCATGGGTTTATTTAAGCCTTTTCAAACCTGACCTCATTCGCAGAATAGACCACTCCTCAAGATAATGATTCTCTAAATTTATTACCTGCTGTGAAAATAGTATCTTCTTGTTATGGCTCTGAAAGTGATTTCCCTGGAACTCCAAAGGGATACCCCTTGTTGTGATAGCCTGGGATTTGTGCACAGGGCTGTGGCCTGTTCTCCCTTCCCTTTCTGATTTTATAGACTTTGATCATTCCTGCCTCTTAATCTTCATCTCCACAGATTAAGGAGCTCTAATCCTTTTTAAAAGTCTAATCTCTTACAGTTAGTGTAAGTTAGTTAAGTACAGTTAGTTAGCCCCTGGTCATTTTAGCTGTCCTTCGGTAATGTGCTTCCAGCACGGGCAGGACTGTGTTTTCCCGGGGACAGTTATAGTTAGGAGACAGTGGAGCAGAATCCCAGCTGTGGCCAGCCACACCACAGTTTGCCTGTCGGACCTCATGTACACACCCAGTGGGACTTTTTGGATTGCCCCCAAAGTTGATCCTTAGAAGCTGGATTTCCTGAGTAGCTTCTCAGTTGTACTTATTGGTGAAAAGAGCCTATAGACCAATTTATGAGACTCTTGGCGAGTGTCCTGGCAAATCTGATTGTGACTACGGGACAGATTCAGCCAAAAAGAAGGCAGGCGGGTCCTCCATGCTGTCCAGATGTTTTCGGTGTTTTTGTAGAGAAAGTATGGGAGTATTTGATGTCATGGAGACACAGCCCAATTCTTGGGCTTGAGTCTCTAAAAATGACAACTAAGGAAAAAGAAAGTTCTGATCTCTAAATTATATTCTCAGGAAGGAACCAAAATGTTTGCTTACAAGTAGATGATATTTCATATCAAAACATCACCTTGAAATCTTAAAAGGGAAATCCTTTGGAGAGTCCAATGTCAGTGGTCCCGGGCTAATAATAGTGTAGAACTTAAAAGAGCATGGATTCTGGAAACAGTACCCAGGTTCAAATCCCAGCTCTGCCACTTGCTAGCAGTGAACCTTTGGCAAGTGTCCTACCCTCTCTGTGCCTCAGTTTCCTCATCTATAAAATGGGGAAAATAGTACTGCCTGCCTTCCAGGGTTGTCCTGATAATTAAATGAATGTACACGAGTCTATTAGCACTGAATAAGTGCTGTGTAGGCATTTGCTTTTATTTGCCTGCAGAGCCAAATAAAAGTTACCTTGTCCAATTATTGCATCATTTCCTGCTGACCCTCAATAGGAAAACAAACAAATGAACAAACAGAGAATTCCCATCAGAACTGGGACAAAGAGGCAGTGCAAAAGTGGTTTTAAAAAGATAGTGATTTCCCTGCCCCAAGTGTGGCTGTAAAGGTGACACCAGCCTGGAACATCTCAGGAGTCATAGTTTCCAGATGAGGACAGCAGTGAGATGGCAGGGTATGGTGTAAGAAGCACCAGATTGGAGGGTCTGCCTTGGGCAACACCTGCCTCAGGAGGCTCTACTTGGCTTACGTGTAAAGGGATAAGATGAAACACAGAGCTTTGTCCTAGGTCTGAAATTCTGTGATTCTAGAATAGAAGACATTCTGCATTCTCTAAATAAATCCTGGGCATGGGCATGATGCAGCGCTTTAAGCAGTGATTGTGGATCCCCTGGGAATCCAGATGGATCCACACAGGACCACTTCCACCCCTGTGGCTCTGCGGTGGCTTAATTATCTCAGGGAGTGTCCCCAGGGTGCCCGTTGTGGTGTTCTCCCAAAGCCTGCTTTGCAGGTCTCTCAACGGTGCCTTTGGAGACGTAGCAACTCCCTTGCTGGGATTATAGAGACTAATTTTTCAGATTCATAAACAATTTATTGGCTGAATTAGCACTCATCTTTATACTTGCTGCTCACTTTATTTGTTGTGTTGGCTGGGGCAGCCAAACAATAAGGAGCTCATCTGTGAAGCCCTAGGGCCTGTGGGATTCTCGAAGAAGGTGCAGACCTGCACAAACTAATGGGGAATCTGTACACCTATCCCCACAAACATTCTGCCTGGGCCACACCTCTGCTCAGTCGATCAGCATTCATAGTGTGTTATTAACCTCTGTGTAGTATACAACATCTCCCCTCTTCCAAGACAGAATTAGTTGTTTTAGATGGTATATAACTACCTTCACTACTAGGCTTGGTTAGCAAATGTTACAAGAGCAAAAACATTCTTCCCTTTAGGTATTCCCTAAATGACAGCAACCTAGAGGATGAAAGGTTTCTCCAGGGGGGTTTTGTGGGTGTGTATGAGTGCGGGGGGCGGGCGGGGGGAGGGTAGGTGTCAAATCCTCACAAGTTGTCAAGATCTGTATTTGTCATCTTTCTTTTGGTTGTTGTCCCCAACTTCTGTTTGGAAAAAACTACGCCAACATTGATCATTACCATCCGATACTAAAAGTGACTTTTAAGGTAGCATATTCCCTGAGAACAAGGGCAGGGGGCCGAGAGGGGTGAAGGCAGAGAAGTGGCCAGAAGCAGGAATAGGCAGAAGGAGATGAAAGGCTTTGCTTTCAAGGCCATTCGTTTCCTTTCCCACACAGACTGTTTTCAGAGATTTATTATCTTCCCCGACCTGCAGGTGTACAAGACAGTCTACGTGACGACTCCTGGCCTTGCCCTTCCGCAGGGCCAGCCCTGGGTCTGACACCCTCCTGAGACTCTACTGCAAACAGTGTCTCAGTCCCATTTGGGGTGGGGAGGGGCCTTCCAAAGGCTCTTGGGGTCGTTCTGAATTTTTTTTCCTCTGCCTTCTCAAACTACTTACCTTTCTTGACAAAGCAAGGTCAAAGTTCTCCACAAGCTCTTAGGTTGCTTTTGAAATACAACTCATCCTAAGTTTTTGCAAAGGGTCTTTGAGGAGGAGAGACCTAATAGAATTCTCTAGAAATACAAAATGGAATTTCTCAGACAGAACAAAGATCTTCCTGTCAAAAGGAAAAGAGAGGAATGAGGCCTGTCATCCCAGCCCTTTCCCAAAGCAGCCTGATCGTTATGTGGGACACCTACGCTGTCGTCAGCGGAGTAGCACTATCTCCGTGACCCGCGTCCTTGGAAACTGGTTGGTCATAGCAGGAGACTTTGGTGCTCACTGCAAGCAGCGCCGTTCACAGTCCTGCCTGAACCCCGCTTCCTAAGTTTCTCCCTGGGCTCCTCACTGACATTGGCCCACTGATGTGAATACAGGGCACGCAGATGAGTTTTAATGTTAGCCTAGGCAAAGCCTAATTAGGAAGGTAAATCTCCTGCAGAAAACAATCACGTAATGCATTCTCGAATGAAACAGGAGTAAGTGGTTCATCTGTGCCCCAGCTTCCCTTCGTGCAATATTGGAGAGTTTATGCCGAGTTGTTTTTGGATAATCTCCCATCCAAGAATGGCACCAAGCTGGGCCCTATTTATTTTAACACCTCGCCCAGGAACCGTGGCAAAAGTTAAACGTCAAGCACTATCAGCCCGTCTCGAACTCAGACACCAGTGGCAGGACACTCGTGGGGCTGACTCGAAGGGAAGCCAGTTAGCACGTCAGAGTGGCTGGTATCTAAGCTGATGCATTAGGCGTGTTGTAAAGGAGGGGTGGGTTCCTCCATTTAGTCCATTTAAATATTTCCTGCCAGGAAAGCTTCTCATGAAAATCTCCTAATCAAAGTAGGGTGAGGCTGACGTCTTCCTGGTTCTTCCATTTCTGGGTGTGGCCTGTGAACTCTCTCCTGTGGCCACGGGCAGCCTTAGGTACACCTGGGGGATGGGGTGACATTGCAGGTTGAATTCAGGTGAGGCGATCCCAGCTGTCCTGCAAGAATGACCAGTGTGCTGACCGGTGGGGCACACAGGGCAGTGAGTGAAGAATGGAAAAATGTGGACCTCCAGAAAAGTTGTCAGCCCCCAAGTTTGGCTAAGAGCGGGTGTTGGCCAACTGCAGCCCACAGGCCAGGTGGGGTCCTTAGTCTGTGTGTGATGATCCTGAGTTAAGAATGGTTTTTATATTTTTAAAGGGTTGTCTAAAAGAAGACTTTGCAACAGAGATTGAGTGTGACTCCAGAGCCTCTGTATTGACTATCTAATCCTTTGTGGATAAAGCTCGCCAACACCTGGCCAAAGCTGTCTCTCTCTTTAGTGGAACGTGTACTCTCAGAGATCCCTTCTAGTTCGGAAGTCCCAAGACTGTGATGCTTTGATAGAATAGTCTTCGTCCCGCTCTAACCTGAACAACCTCCCAGATACGTCACCCCAGCAGGGAGCTTCCGGTTTTCAAGATCTGAGAATATCTTTGTAGTATCTTGGGGCTGGAGGGATGGGGAGAAGTATTACGATTTTAGTTTTCAATGCTTTTTCTCTGATTTTGCTTTTGTTTTATTGTTGTTTTTTTTTTTAAACTTGGAGTCACTTTTTCAAACGTACAGAGTTTGAGAAGGACGGAAAATCTACTCCATTACAACAAATAACACGACAGACATTGAATTTCCTAACACATACAACACCAAGACTTCCAAGCATGAGCAAATAAACTAGCCACTTTAAGCATGTTCAGGGAACCAGCTTTCAGCCCACACGACACTTTTGACTGTCTCTAGAGATTATTAACAACTGTCATGCTGTTCCCTGCGTACTAGTTCCTTCTTTTCTAGGGCAGTAGAGAGAGGGTTTTATTTCTCTTGGTATCTATATGCAGAACTGCCAATGGAACGTTTAACAGTTTAAAATGTACACACACAAATTAACAGGCAGAGTAGAAGGTGTTAAGACATTCTTTTTCATTACCCCGAAACTCACCATTTTTCAAAGTGCTCAATTGCAGCAGTGCTGGTACTCTTTAGGTTTGTTTTTGTTTTTAACAAGACCTATTATAAACATTTTAAAGGTGTAGACTTTTTTGTTTATTTTTTTTTGTGTGTGTGGATTCTCCATTTGCGAAATAGCCAATCCTAAATGATAAGGACACAAATTCAGATGAGGGAACAAAGAAAATACTCAGGGCCGCAGCCCCGATGGCCAGGCACAGTCCCCGCGGCTGCGCTAGGGACCGAAGTCCACTTCCTGGGATCCTTCCCATGGAGTCCCGCTGCTCGTTCAAGGCAGATCCTGGGCCTCGCTCCTCACAGTTTCCATGTGACTGTTCATTCTTTTTATGACATTTCATCCAGTGGGCCGTATCTGGTTGCTACTCGGCCGGCACGTAGAAGGGGCTGGAGTGGCACCGGAGGTCAGGTTGTCTAGCTTGGACATGTGCTGCCACAGCCCCATGTAAGGTCCCCGGTGTGGCGACAGACGGAGAGACCCGCTTTCCTTTTGCCACTTTCTGTAATTATCCCTGCAGCTTTTTCAGGCTGCTGGAGAGGAACGTGGGGGCGGTTGTGTGGGTCTGGCTCACAGACCTTCCCCAGCCTTTCCCTGGGTTGACTTCCCTGCCCCCACCCCCTCGCATATTACCATGACATTGCATGGCCCGCACAGACCCAGAGCTGCTTCCACCAGCTGAAACCTCTGATCCCAAACCCACGAGAGAGTTTGGCTTTTGGATTTTGGCAAGAAGGCCTGTTGCCCATCAGGTCAGCATGAATAAAGATTTCTTTCTTCCTTTCTTTTTTAAAGTCAGGCACCGACTGACTGGCCCCAGAGCTCCCCTTTCTCAAGACGGTTTAACCCCTTCCTTCTCCCAAGTACATTTTCTAGCCTGAATGCCCCGTTTTTTGTGTTGCTCTTGCTCTGTGAGGCACCCAAGAAGTCTCCATGTAAAAACTGAAAGCTGAATCAATTTCGAGCCATCTTATCATTTTTAAAGTATGTTTGTCCAGCTTTGTAGTAGGAACAGGCAGAGTGTTTGAAGGCCACATACTTCTCCAACCTTGGTTGCAACACGTTTGCGCCGTTTTGAAACTGTCTTTATCTAGCCGAGAAAACGAAAATCTATTTGATAAAGTGGCACTCTGGTCAGTTTATCTTGCAATATGGCTTTAGCTCACTGAGTCTATTGATTTCCTTAAATTAATGTTTACAGAATGCTACTGAATTTTGCTCAACAGAACATTGTTCTTTTGAAGGTTTGTAAAAAAAAAAACAAACATGATACAGAGTGTTATTGCCATGTGTTCCTTTGCTTAGGCGGAGGAAACATCGGCTTTTTGATGGTTCTCTTTTTTTTGTTTTTTAAGGACAACCTTGAACTCCTGCCACTTCCTAAAAGCATTTACTCTTCACATATTTAAGGAGCAAACATGTCACTAGGAAGTGAGCCCACTCATCGGCCTCAAACTGCACGGGCATCACATTAATCCAGTCCTGTAAGGTCCCCGAAAGCTGAATGCCGCTTGAAGCATCAGAACGAAAGGGACTTGAGTCCAAGCCCAGTTGTTGGTGTAACCTGACAGGCATGTGCGGGCAGCTTCGCAGCCAGCACCCTGGGATCATCACGCCAGTCCTTCCAGACAGAGGTCTGAGCATCCTAATAAAATACGAGTGCTGTGTAGCGGTTTAGTGGGCACCCTAAGTGTGACACCTTGCTCTTTGCCTGTTAATGCTCAGTGTTTTATACACACAACCTAATCTCTAGAGATGATTTTAAAACTGGCCTTCCCAGGGAAGCACACTTGCCTGTTCTGCTCTTGACAGGGATTCAAGTCACAGTCATGAAATGACCGAAATAAAACTTTGGAGACACAAACAACTTTCCTCTGCTTGTTGATGGAGCCAATAAAATCACCCAAGCAAACCTGCTCAAAACTCCTGTCAAAACGCTGCTTGGCTCGCATTTATTAATCGCAGTGAAACGCCTCCCAGGAATCGGGCTCTTCTTTAAGGGTTCAGACTGCCATCTCACATTCGGGTGATATTTTCTGCTTTCCAAAGCACATTCGTGCTTGCTTTCCCAGGTGAGCCTTCCTCCTAATGAGAGGGCATCGGGCTACAACTCCGCGATTTGCTCTGATAGCATCCTGCGCCACTCCTGCCCTTCTGAAGGGCCAGTTGGTCCCCGGCTGTCCACGCAGGATGAACACATGCCTGGCTGCAGAGGGAGACCCGTAGGAGCAGCATCTTGTAACCATATTTCATAGCTCCATGATTTCTGTCCTCTGCCCCAGGCAGGAGAAATCAGTGAGAGCAGGGCAGTGGAGAGCAGCAGTGATGACGTATCTGCTCTTTCCTTTTCATCTGATAATCTCCATGAGGAGCTACTGAAACATCTGAGTTTATCCATCTGAGTCCACTCTGTCTGCAGTGTCCGCCCCCAGCTTGTGCCATTGCTGTCAGGAGATAGGTCTCTCCTTGATCAATATTTACTTAACAAACAGCAGGGATGGGTGCGTTTGTTTAGAGGAATCATGCGCACACCAGGGTGAGTGCATGCTCAGGAAGGCACTTCAACTTTGTCTCCTCTTTTAAGGACCTTGGTGGGCGTGTGCGCGTGCTCTTTCCCTTTTTAACGTCTCCAAAGACACTGAGAAGCCATCTAGGAAAATGCCTCCTTGTGTACAATCAGCACATTGTTCATACTGTGGGAGATCTCGTGATGGAAACTCAGTTTTGAAAAACCCAGCCCTGAGTTGTTTTTCCCCTTTGTGCTCCTGTACAGGTTAGACACTCGGAAAGGCTCTCAGGATGAGCTCGATGCACAAGCATCTTCCACTGACCCCTTTCAGATGAGTGGAAGGGAAGAAAATGCAGATGGAAACAATAAAGTCAGCCTGACAAGGAGCTTTGAATTATATCTTTCCAATGGCATCATATATATATATATATATATATATATATATATATATATGTTTTATTTTGTTTTTTCTCAGAAAGCCCAAGGAGAAGAGGGGCTCTCCAGGTTTTCAAAACCACTTCCGCAGTTTTCAGAATTAGCTGTATTTAACACTCATAATAAACAGGAATAGCAGGACGGTGAAGTTTAGAGAGCACTGTTCTTTCAACTTCTCTGAAACAATTGCTTGAAGGCTCCTGTCAGGACCGTCAATGCAGTGGACTTGGAGGCATCTGGGTCCCCTTGGAGGGGTTTTGTTTCTGCATGGGGGTCGTGGCTGGGAGGGAGGCTGTGGGAGTTATTTATTTATTTGATTTTGTGAATCGGAGTTGTAAAGCCATCTGAAATATTCATGCAGAATTGTCTGAGAAGCCCGTTTCTGTTTTATTTACTGCACAGTAGAACAGCCACAGCGGATTAGTTCTACAATACCCGTAACAAAAGCCCAACAGCTGATGCATGTGATGTTAGGAGGTGACAAAGCAGTTAAAGTATGCTGCTGGCTACAGGCAGGCAGTCAGCAGATGCAGACAAAAGGGTTTGTGACAAGAATAACTCTCTCTCCAAGGCGAGCAGTGAAGAGTATCCAAAATACCAGTACCCTTTTCTCCTTGACATTGTCTTCTTACAGTCAGCATTTTATTGCCCTTTTATAGTATTAAAAAAAATGGAGGAAGAAGAAAGAAAATCCACACACAAACTAATTCACCAAAATACCAGCCAGCCTTTTACTTTTCCATTGGTTAGCCACAGCTGCCCATACGTAGGTTTTTGTTTCCATTTCCCCATTCAAGTAAGTTTCAAAAAAAAAAAAAACGGTACTTAAAAAGATGGACCGAAAAGAGGACCTCCACTGTCATGTATTGATAAGCTTGATAAGCCTTTTGAGTCACGCTGGTGAGGGAGAGAGGTCTCTGCCTGGTTTGTTTTCTATCCATTTCAGCAAAGATCATTTCAGTGATGAAATTAGGCCAGTGGACCATTTTTTTTTTAAGGAGATCAAGGAGGGAAAGGTAGGTATCCATGGGGAATCGTGTGCCAGGGGCAAGGTTTGGGTCCCCTGCGAGAGGCCGATGGATGAACTTGTGGACGTGTGAGAGGTGTGAAAAATCAGCTTCTCTGTCTCCAGAAAATAGGAGAGGCTGTCTTCGTTTTAACCTTTCTAATGCCTCTTCTATTCTCTGTGACATTCATTCAGCTGCCAAGAGCGTTTGGCAAGGTTTGGGCCAGCGAGCACACTTTCAGTGACCGCTAACCTTGGTATGTCCTGACACTTATGATGAGTGTCTGCAGGACACAGAAGGCAGGCAGCCTGCTATGTCAGGCTTTTATTATGTACTGCAGAGGCTAGGGACAGTCAGTTTAATAAAACAAATCATCCTTGAAGGTAAAGCAACTGGGAAGAGGAGGAGGAAGACAGGGGGAAAATGTGTCTTTGCCACTCGTGCTGATTTAAAAAAAAAAAAAATAGCAGAGCAAAATAACCACCCACAAACAGCACACTGCGTGTGCGTGTGTGCATGCGCATGTGTGCACATGCTGTGCACACAACCCAGCCCCTGACTGAGCAGATTTGAAACATCCTCCCATTTTCCCCATCTCCTCAAAGACCACAGGGCCCTCTTTTGCTGGGAGGAGATCAAGGGCAAACAACGGTGCTGAGATTGGTAGGTGCTGCTAGCCAGCCCCCTTCAAATTGGTGAGTGCCTTCAAGTGCCTCATGGCAAGACAAGGAGAAGCAAGACCATTTGGGGTGAGGCTCCTATATTGGGATGCCTTTTATCAGAGCAAAGTTTCCACTCTCCTCTCCTGAAGAACACTCAGCTCAGCAGCTCCCACAATAGCTTCGGAGTTCCAGCCAGAGACTTTGGAAGCCTTTTGTTTTTCCCCTGTGGCATGTCCAAAGGCATGGCCTTCCCTCCCCCTCCCACCGCCTGCATTGTCTTGCATTCCAGGGGCTTGATTGACTGTTGCCACCTGATGCTGAGGAGATACTCTAGGGTTCATTCTGCACATTGTTGGGTTCTATTAAAAGAAACCTAGATAAGGGATTACTTGTCACTAAGGGATTTTCTGCAGATATTTATTAGTGATTGGAAATCCATTAGGTGTGAAGAGGTACAGAAAAATAGGGGCAATACCGTCCTCTGAATTCTAAGACACCCCCCAAAACATCAGAAAGTAGCCCCCTCCAAGCTTACTCTGTTAAATGAAGTTGGGGAAATTGTCTAGCAGAGAGGCAAGGAGCTCTTTGTTCATGGGTGATATTTCTACCTGGGGATGGAATTCCTTGGCACTGTCTCAGAAGATCAGTTGCTGCCCATCAGTTTACCTCTCTGGAGCCACCAAAAAAAGATTAATTGCTCTAGTATTAACAAATCTCATTATAACTTTATTTCATTTAGCCCAAATTGTTGTATGAGCATTGCCTCAAAGTAAGTAAGCAGTCCATTTCATGCGTTTGCAAAGAATTCATCCCTTCTCAAACATCAACCAAACACTAAAGTCTCCTCCTGGGATCCTTAGCACTAATCCCATTAAGTTCGAAGTTACTAACTCTTCTGTGGTTTTTCTCAACCACAGATCCTCAGCTTGTCAAGGTTCGATGCTTCAGATAAGTAGGAATAACGAGAATGCGTTAGAAAGGAACCGACATGGTTTCACGGAAAGACACTTGCGCGGCTTATTTTTGCACAAATCTGTTAATCTCGTGATTTCTTCCTCTTGGAGAAGTTGGTCGTTTCTTCACCTGTAAAATGATGATTTCTGAGGTCTGTGCCAACTCTTTCAATGCCATCTTGTTTTAAAATTCCTTTTCTTAAGTATTAAGGGAGAAGATAAGTGTGACGCTAAAGCAGAATGGAGTAAAACAGAAGGCAAGGTCTCATTATGATCTATTTATCAAAGACTCTTCAGATACGCCGCTAAGCATTGTGGGGGTGAGCAGAAAGGAAACCATGGCTGTTTATCGAAAGACATCTTATGATAAACTCATTACAACTAGATAGAAATAGGTGAAAAGTTAAGTGACCTGAAGACAGGTACAAAAGGTGGTAAAGGACAGAGCCAGAGAACTACCAAAAGACCCGAGGGTTTAACGCGGGATAAAACCCACTGAAAACCATCAACAGGCTTGGCAAATGATAGGAATAGTAAGGCAGAGGCTGCACAACGCCCCAAAGAAGTGACTTTGATTTGTTCTCAGGCAAACCCTTGAACTACTCTGCCCTCCCTCTAGTGCTGACTGATGTGGTTGTAGATGTATCTTCCTCTTCTGAAACAATGGTGGAAGGAAGGGAAAGGGCTTGTCAAAGAACACGTATGAATGACTCACGGACCCAGACAACGGAGAAGGGATTGACTATGGGCGAGAGGGGTGGGCTGGGTGGAGGGAGGCAAGAGGGAACCAACTGAGACAACTGTAATAGAATAAACAACAAAAAGCAAAGTAGGAAAAAGAAAAAAGAAATTTTAAAAAAGTGCCCCTGCGACCTTGGCCCCAGGCTTCCCAGACCAATGGGGTCCTTCTAGCATCCTCTGACTTCGCCTGGAGCAGCTGCCATGCCTTCTGTGATCACAGCTCTCTCCACGCCATGCTGCATGCCCGAGTGTTCAAGGAACATAGATCTTCATCATGGCTCTGTTGCTGATGGCCAGCAAAGCCACACTCCTTGAAATGTTTATTTTAATAAATGCCTGTGATTATGTTTCTGTAGCATTTGGTTAACAGCTCCCAAACCAAGTAGTTAGAGTGGGTAGCTGTGCCGCCTCTCTCTTCTCCAGCCAGATTCCGTCTCTCAGTGATGCCCCTGTGATCAAATGGGAAGGGTTATCTTCCGGGGAAGAGGGGAAGGCACTTAGCGAAACTGCTTAATGACTTTTTATTTAGTATAAGGTGAGTGGGAGTGCTAATCTCTCCTCCAGGACCCTCCCATACCACAAGTACTCATGTATATGCAGGAGATTTGGGAGAAAATCACTTGAGTTCTTTAAAAAATGCAGATGACATCTCAGCAGGGAACGGCCATAGTGGTAGACAGGTTTGCTCATTGATGGTTTTCTAGGCAGAGTTGGGAACTAGGTCCTGAGAAGCTGGCTGGTGTGTGTGTCTTTGGGAGGCTCCACTCAAAATTCTCACTTTTTCTAGATTTTGATTAGCCCTAGTTGGGGTCCCCCCCCCTTTTTTTTTCTGGGGAGCTAATAGGTTTTTGCCAAAGGACAAATGACTTACCATTGGAAGCACTGAATTTCTTTGCCTGATTTGAAGTGTTTCATACAATCTGGGTAAAAATGGCGATAGTTCTCGTTTTCTTTAACAGTTACTATTGCTATAGAAAGGTCCATTGCGCAAATTGAGAAAAGGTGGGGAGAAAAGGATCACATATGTTCCACAGGACAGTACCTCCCTTCCAGTTTGATAAGTGGGATGTCTGAACCGAGGTGACAATCTTTCACCTTTTATATATGTGGAGACAGATCTGTGCACACGGACATCTACGGGCAATGCCTTCTTCATGTGTCTGCAGTTACTGTAAAAATAAAACATCGCGAGTGCAGAAGTACCCCACTAAAAGAGATCTATGGAGTGTCAATGTGTATTTGGAAACGGGAGTTCAGGAATGATTCTCTGAATCCATTATCTTGGTGTAAGGAAAGATAGGCCATGCTTTAGAATACTAAGTAAGTACATCAGTAGCTACTCCTTTCCCTAGACAAGAGGTCAGACCATTAAATAAACAATTAGGCTCAGTCACGACACACACACACAACACATACATACACACACACGCACGCTACACATATATCCTAATTGCGCTGGAAGAAGAGGATTAACAATTAGGGATTCTAAAAAGAGTGTTTGGAGAGTGTTTACCTTGGATTATAATGACTTTGAATAATTCCCTTGATCTCTGTGAACCTCAGTTTTCTCACCATAAAATGGGGATAATAACATCACATGGAGATGTTGGGGATTGAATGACATAAATCATATTCAATTCATAACATGGTGCTCAACTCAGAATAAGCACTCCAAAAATATTAGTTTTTATTATTATTATTATCAGCTGCATAAATTATTCTCTCATGGGGCAATTCTAATCTCAAGGTCAAGTACTTTCTGATGTAGAGTTTTAGGTTCAACACAAACTTTATATGTTGCAACTCAGTGTTAAGGCTATTTTGTATGTAGAGTGCTTTATAGTGCAGATTACTTTCATCAGATAATTTAGCATCTGCGTCATCCTCTGATACAGGCAGGCGACGGAGATTTTGATTTTCTTGGGTTCAGTTCATATCAAAGGCCAATTATTTACTACTCTACTTTTGAGAATGCATTTTGTTTTCAAATGGAAATCAAAAGGAGATATGATTCCCATTCTGAAAGACTGATTGGAGACTTGGTTCTGGAATACACCTATTTAGTGAAGAGAGGAATCCCAACAGAGCGTTCCCTTTCTCTACGCAAACATTCACGGCGGAACCCTGGCTTTTCAATAGGTCTGCATGCATCCTTGGCACCAGCCCCTTTCTGAAACTCTACAGAGCTGTCCACCCCACGTTACAATGCGACTATATATAACAACTTTACATAAGAGGAGAGAGGCCGGCCATTTTTAGAAAATGCAGGTGCCACGGTAGGCCCCTTTCTGAAAGGAGGAACTTAGCTCAGTTTCCTTTGAAGAACTGAAGACTTGAAACTGAAAACTTTATTAATGCCATTGTCTCCTTGTATCAGCAGGTTCCAGAGAGATTCCTGGAAGTTGCACAGATCACATTACGGGAGTTTTTCAATGCCATTATCGCAGGCAAAGATGTTGATCCTTCCTGGAAGAAGGCCATATACAAGGTCATCTGCAAGCTGGATAGTGAAGTCCCTGAGATTTTCAAATCCCCGAACTGCCTACAAGAGCTGCTTCATGAGTAGGAATTCCAACAACTCTTTTCGAATGTATGAATAGTAGCAATCCCCTTTGGATGTCCCATTATACGTGTCTAGATTTTGATTTCATATGTATGTGTATGGGAGGCATGGATATGTTATGAAATCAGCTGGTAATTCCTCTTCATCATCTTTCATTTTCTTTTGTTTTCCATTGCAAGGGGATGGTTATTTTCCTTCTGCCTTTAGTTACTTTTGCCCAAGGCCCTTAACATTTGGAGACTTAAAATAGGGGTTAATTTTCAGGGAAGAAAGGAATGTTGACGTGTGGAAAGTCTATATTAACAAAGAGAGGCATTTGTTAAAGATGCTTCTGCTTGACCGATGCTTTGTTGGGAAGGACAGCTGGCAGAGGGGGACCCGTGACACAGCACAGTTCTGCAGACGGGTGATGTGTCCCTTGTTTTTTCTGCGATGAAGGGTCAGAAAACTCAATGAAAGCACTTCAAAAACTTAAATATATTGTTCGGTTTGAACTCAGTAAATAGCTTTTTTTATTACATGTTTAAAAATAATGCCAATGGCAGATGAACAGCTCATATTTCAAAAGTATCACAAAAGGCCAAATTTAAAAAAGAAAAGTAATCGC
>VMDR010002769.1:0-83775 GCA_007922815.1 Macrotus californicus
CTTCTAAAATGCGAGTCTATCAATAAGAAATCAGATTAGTGGTATCAGTAATGTTATAGGAGGTTAGAAAAAGATGCTCGCTGTACCCCAATGTCAGGAAGGAGGTAGTATTTGAGCGTTAATTCAAAGAATGGGTTGGATCTGCATAATCTTGATTAGAGGAACTTTGAGTATTTTGGAAACTAAAGATAACTTGAGAAACAAAATTAAGAAGTGAAGATGAAGTTGGAAATGAGCATTTTGTTTATAGGAAAACCTAGTCAATCCTTTTGTATATTTCAGTCTTCGTTCATCTCCCTCTGGAGTGTCTGTGTATTTGTATAGTTTTATGTTATTAGTATTTTGCATATTATTATATTTTTGTTTACTATTTTATATAGAAATATTATTCATGTACTGTCAATTATCTCGCTCAGTCCTCATAATAATTATTGCACAGATGAGGCAGGCAGTGGAGGCTCAGAGGGATCAGAGACGTCTTGTGATTGCCTAAGGTCTCAGGGCTCACATGGCCGAGCTGAGATTCAAGCCCAGGGGTTTTGACTCCTACCTAATCCGGATGTCTTCTTGGCACAGCCAGAATCCAATTCGAAGTCTTTACCACCAAATCCACTATGCCAGAGTTATATCTCCTATGAGAAGGGAAATAGTGGTATAGGAACTCGCTGTGGGCATTTCGTTAGGAAACCAAAAAAGAAGTGATATAAATTTTCAAAATTCTTAAGTAGCAAAGAGGTTTTTGATTACTTCATCGAGGAGAGGTTCTTTTCATGCATTAGAGATTAGAGATTTTAGCTTCAGTAAAACATGTATTCACTTAAAGAACAAACTCCTATTTTTCTTTTGTTTTTCACATTTTTTTATTGTTGTTTAAGTACAGTAGTCTCCATTTCCCACCCCACCCCCCCCAAACTCCTATTTTTCTTATCACAGTTAACCCCTTTGCATCTGATGAAAAAAATAACTGCTAGTTACAGGTAGGTTTTCAGTGCAAAGAATACATTAAATCCCTATGGGATGAGTTAGAAAGTGTTTTTAAAACTACAGTCACACAGTTCTTACATAATAACGTTGATACAGCTTCCCTTTACAGTGACCCATAGACTTTTTCCTTCCCTTCTTCACTCGGCTGCCACTAGTCCTTTCCAGGATGTTAGCGGCGCTAGGATTAGCGCTCTTCCCCTGTAGCAGGAAAGGATTAACAATGATTTCCCCCTCATTGGCCTCCTGAGGATCTATAATGAGTAAAGGAAAGCTTAAGTCATTTCACATTTTGTTAAAAGTAAGCTTGTTCCAAGTAATTTAAAAATAAATAGAATCTAAAATTTCAGAATCTGGAAGCTTTTTGTTTACCCTTGTATTATTTTCAAAGATTTTTTTAAATTGGTATTATTGATGAGATATTTATAAAAATATGACAATATTGTTGGATATCATAATAAAAAGTCACTTTTTAAAAAAAAATATTTATTTTTAGAGAGGGGAGGGGAGGGAGAAAGTGAGGGAGAGAATTGTGAATGTGCAAGAGAAACATCGATTGGTTGCCTCTTGTGTGCCCCCAACCTGGGACCTGGCCTACAACCCAGGCAAGTGCCCTTACAGGGAATTGAACCTGAGACCTTTTGGTTTGTAGGATGACACCCAACCTACTGAGCTACACCATTCAGGGCAGCAGTCACTTAATTTTAAATGCATATACATACTAGAATTTATTTATTGGAAATGTCATTCCTTAATGTCACCATGGAAGATAATGTTTGATATGTAAACTATGTAACTATCACCCAAAACAGTTTTTTATTCTTATAGAAATTTCCTTCAGAGACATTTACAAACCACATTAAAATATATTATTTTATAGCAGCTATCATAGTATTGATCTCAAAAGGTTTATTGCTTTTTTTTTTAAGATTTTATGTAGAGAGGGGGGAAGGGAGGGAAAAAGAGAGAGAAACATCAATCTGTGGTTGCCTCTCACATGCCCCCTACTGGGGACTTGGCCCACAACCCAGGCATGTGCCCTGACTGGGAATCGAACCTCTGACCCTTTAGTTTGCTAGCTGGCACTCAATCCACTGTGCCACACCAGCCAGGGTGCTTTTTTTTTTTTTTTAAACTGTTCCCAACCCTAAATATTTGGTCATTTGCAAAAATCAAAGAAGTGCTAGAAGAATGAGTTTCATATGGATGTCTGGCTGTGGTAATGTAATTAGAGTAGCCAAGCAAGTGAGAATGATAACCATTTTGAATGGGACTGTGTAATTACCACTGCTTCTTTAAAAATAACGTCAGTGGGTTCGATCACACTCAGCTTTCAGTGAGTATTTGATAGGTTGGTCTTTACTTTCTGTAATTTCTCTGAGCTTAAACTTTATATATTGTATATTTATGTGTCTTAAGATGTAATTTTCTGTCTGTTCTCTCCTAACTAGACTGTGCTATACCAGGGTCATCATGTATCAGTATGTTATCTACTTGACAGTTGAGTTCCCTGCACCTGGTGAAGACCACGTACCCATATGTTTAGTGTAACTGAGTTTTGTAGGAAAAAAGGAGGTCATGAGAATCAACTCCTTATATTTTCAGGAGCCTTCTTTATGACATGATCATTCCTTAATTCCACAAAGTTTGTTTCCCCACCCCATTTCTAAAATGCCTAAATTCTGGATCTTAGTGTGACATGTTGACTTTATGGACCTCCTGCTATGCAGAAACACAGTGTAGTTTAAAGTTCTTGCTTAGTAGCCACATCGCTGCCAAAATGCATTTCCTCCTATTTATAGAAATAAATTTCCTTTCCTGTTTTATGAATTCGTAATGTGACTTGAGGTAGGCACTGAGATAATTTTAGAATGCAGTAAGTCATCTGAATATTGGAGGTATCTATATAGTAGAATCATTTTTCATATATTCTTTAATGGTTGTCTAATTTTAAAAACCACATTTCTGTACTCATTGAAGAAATATTAGTCCAAGTGCGTGGGTGAGCCAACAGGCTACAAGTTATGATTCGTTAATGTTTCATTGCTCAGGTGTGCAGATTTGATTGGGTGATTAAAGTCACATAATGACATTCTCACGAGTAATTTATGGGTTATCATGGTTTCAGGTTCATTTGACATGACTGGGTGGATAGTAATTGTTTTAAATTGATGAATTGTAATGTGAAAATATGTATACAAATATAAAATACCCTTTTTTAAAAGATTTTATTTTATTTTTTTTTTTGAGAGGGGAAGGGGGGAGAAAGAGAGGGAGAGAAACATCAATGTGTGGCCACCTCTTGCCACACTCTCCACTGGGGACATGTCCCCCAACCCAGGCGTGTACCTTAGACCGAGATTCGAAATGGCGACCCTGTGATTCACAGGCTGGCACTCAACCACTGAGCCACACCAGCTAGGGCCAAAATACCCTTTTTTTGATCATGGTTATTTGAAGTTAAAATAATGAGTGCTTGAAATATTTAATTTGGAATAAACTAAGCCCTAGACTTTCTGATATTTTTTTAATTATTAGAGACCTTAATTCTCAATCTGCCTTTTATCACATTATCAGATTTGCCTACTTATACTTCTAGCTAGTCAGTGGATTTTTATTTATTACCATTTTATCTTCATAATTAGGTCTTACTGGCTTTGATAATTTGCTCTATTTAAGTAGGATAGAGGTCACATATAGGTACTTTGCTTTTTGTTTTTTTAAATCCTCACCTGAGGATATGTTTATTGCTTTTATAGAAAGAGAAATGAAGAACAAGAAAGAGAAACATCGATTGGTTGCCCCATATGTACCTCGACCAGGGATCGAACCCGCAACCTAGTGGTGTACGGGATGTCGCTCCAACCAACTTAGCCACCTGGTCAGGGCTCATACATGTAGTCTGATCGATACTCTTTATCTCAGCGTATGTAATTCTGTCATTTCCTTTGTTCTTCAGAATTTCACACGATTCTCAGGTTTTTATTATAAAAATGCTTACATCTGAATGAAGCAGCCTTGTGAGTTTAAAAATAAACAGTCATCCCAATTACTTGCCTGGCTGTTAGCTATTTTCAAAGCTGACCTATCTCAATTTTTACTTTTTCTAGTTAGGAAAGCAACAGTGGTTGCCAAAGACAAATATTTAAAAGTGTTAAAAGTTAATTTTATTTGTTTGAGCTCAAATTTACCATCATTAAATATTAACCTTTTCGGTACAAGCGCTCTTTCCAGCAACACTCCCGCTGTACGAGGTGCCGCGCCGAAAACGCGCACATAGCACATGGTCAGTCCTCCTTTGTGTGAAGACTTTCCTAACCTTATATAAGATCTATGCTTAATAAAACAATGCTTTTTTCCAAGTGTTGTTTGTAACTTTACTATTAAGAGATAGTTATGTAAAATTCTATCAATTATATAAGTAAAATTTATAAAAATTATATACAGATGGATGCCGGATATATCTGGCGCTCGTCCACACAGGTCATCAGATGGGCGCCGGATATATCCAGCACCCGTACCAAAAGGGTTAAAAGCTCTAATCATATATCTTTTGAGACATATATTCATTTAATCTTTGAAGCAAGTTTTGTATCTGTGTAAGAATTTCACCATATGAGAATCCCAGTTATCTCTAAAAGTATAAAAAAGTATTAAGTTCTATTAAATATTTTTATTTTTCATGTATTATAAAGGAAGCAAAATACAACCAGAGACATCAAAATAAAGAACAAACTGACAGTAACCAGAGAGGAGGGGGTGAGAGGGATAATGGGGAGTAACAGGGGAAGAGCCATCAAGGAACATGCATAAAGGACACATGGACAAAGCAAAAGGGGGTAGGTGTGGGGGGTAAAAATGGAGACAACTGTATTATTGAACAACAATAAAAAAGAAAATCTAAAAAAGAGGTACATTCTTTTTTTTCTTTTTTTTTTTTTGAGATTTTACTTATTTTTAGAGAGGGGAAGGGAAGGAGAGAGGGAAAACATCAATGTGTGGTTGCCTCTCATGTGGCCCCCGCTGGGTCCAACAAGCCAGGCATGTGCCCTAGACTAGGAATTGAACCAGTGACCCTTGGGTTCGCCAGTCCGCACTCAGTCCACTGAGCCACACCAGCCAGAGCAAGAGGTACATTCTTATAAGCAACACTCTTACAAGATGGTCATAACTGTCTGACACAATTTGATCTTGCCAAACAAAATCTAACCTTTTCCAGTGCGCTCTCCTCTATGAGACAAGCCATTATGTAGACTTAGTGTTAAAATAAATAAAAATAAAAAGAGGTATATTTATTTCTTAAGCTTCAGATTTATAACCAACTTCTTGGAGTAGTCTGTTAATAGCAGTAATAGAATATTAGTGCTCTAAACTAGTTTATGAAAATAATATGGTTATTATTTTTTTAATCCTCACACAAGGACAGTTTCATTGCTTTTAGAGAGACAGGCGGCCTGGGGGGAGGCGGGAGGAGCATTGACATGAGAGAGAAACATCGATTGGTTGCCTTCTCAGATGCATCCTGACCCAGGGACCTAACCTGCCCTGATGGGGAATCGAACCTGCGACCTTTGGTTTACAGGGTGATGCTCCCACCAACTGAGCCACACAGGCCAGGGCGTGATTATTTAGCACTTAAAAAGAAGAGAGAGAGAAGAGAGCCACTTTTTTTTTTTTTTTTTTTTTTTTTTTTTGAGTGATGACATTCTCTTCAGTTTTACTGAGCAACTTTCCTTGCATTCACATTTTAGATTCACACTGCCATTTCTATCCTTGGCATTTTAAAATATCTAGTTGTTTTCCTTGAGAGTTTTCTCTTAACCCATTCAAGGTTTTACTTAACTTATTCTTTTCAAGCTTTTCTTTGTTTCTATAATGAGATATTTGTGGGATTCTTATATTTTAGCCTTTTCCAAAAGTACCAATTTACTTAATTTTATTAGTAATATTTAAACATTTCAAAACACAGGCCTGAGTAGCATCATGGCATTTTAGAGCTGGAAAAGGCCCGTGAGATTAATGTGAAGAAGTGTACCCTTAGAATATTTATTGGTTGTATACGTTTTTTGTGACAGTGTAGTAATGTGTGACGATCCCTGCCCACTACAGATAGTCAGTGCAATTACCAATGTAAGGGGTAACCTTTTGGAACAAGGTGGGAATTGTTTGGGAGGAAGCAATAGGTAGTAATATACTTAGGTTTTTTCCTAGTTTTTGTTTACCGTTTATTTATTTTCACAAACCGAAAAAAAAAAATATGGGATGGGGAGGTGGATAATAAATACCAGTTGCTTTAAATGTTTTACCTTACTCTTCTGTTTTATAGGGAATTGACTCTCTTTTGGAGTAAACTGCAAAGAAGAATCGACCCCTCTTTAGACACTTTTTTGGAGCGCTGTCGCCAGTTTGGTGTCATAGCTAAAACACAGCAACATTTATTTTGCCTCATTAGAGTTGTACAGACTGAAGTGAGTAATTCATGCTTTTAATGCTGATTGTCCTGGAGGGGAGAAAGGGGGGAGATTACTCTCAGGCCCCTCCTTTTAGATAATTGGACATAGCTATTTCTGCAGATTGACTTCTGGGGAATCCAGTTATTCTTAATGGAAAATAATAACTTGAAGTGACACACCCCTGGAGGAAAGGAGGGTTATGTTTCTTTGCTGTCACCTCAACCACCCTACATCTACTTTTCATGGAACAGTGTTCTGTATTTTACATAGGCATGTTTGTTTGCAACTTAACATAATAGTTATAAATGAAGAAAATATAATTGCATTTTTTCCGCTTCTTGCAGTGATACATTTTTCTGGGGTTTGGAGTAATAGAACAGTTCCAGAAACAGCTGCACAAATTGTAAACTTCTGTGCAAGTAGGAGACAAGTTAGATATTTTTAGGCAGTAAATATTTCTGAAAATGAAATGAATTGTCATATATAAAACCTTGTTTTTTGAGTTCAGCCCTGTGGATATATAGGGTAGGTTAAAAGTAGGTTTACAGTTGAGTACATGAAACTCAGTTTATTTTTATATTAATTGTTATATTACTTTCCATATGAACAACTGTAAACCTACTTTTGCCCCACCCTATATGCTGAGGTTACTAGGCTAGAGATTTGGGGTGAGTCTTAGGCTATTCTCTATTTCTGTTTTGTTTGTTTTTAGTATCTTCTCATGACTGAGTTTTCCCTATATGCCCATATTTATAATGGCTCATGGGTATGTTCTGTGGGTTACTTTTTTGAAAAAATTCAAGAATTGTCTTTATTTTTAATTTATTTTTTCCCCAAGGATTATTATTATACTAAAATCAAGGTAAAGTTGTATCTTTGATATTTCCTTTCTCTTTTAATGTAACATTCCATATCCTATACTCTATTTGAAATATGTTGATCTTGTTTTCTCCAGTGACTATAGGAAAAGGTAAAAACTATTATCAGAAGTAAATTCATGGTCAGATAAGTTAGGTAATAATTATTTCTAATCAGTGTGAATGAAGTTTTGTCTCCTATCACAGAAAGAACATGTTTAAGTAATTATGGAACTTGCCTTGTTTAAAAAAAATTAGTGTTACAACTGTCCTTTAAAAAGTTTTGTTTTTTCATCTTTAAGGAAAGTATTAGTTTTCTAGTGCTGTATAACAGATTACCACAGAGACAGCACCCATTTATTAGTTCATGGTTTTGTAGGACAGAAATCCAGCGCAGTGCGGCAAGGTTCACTGTTTAGAGTGTTACAAGGCCGAAATTGAGGTGTTGGCCAGGCTGAATTTTTATCTGGATGCTTTGTAGAAAATCTGCTTTTCACCTCATTCTTACTGTTGACGATATTCTGGTCCTAATTTTCTTGATATCAGCCACAATCTGTGTTTAGCTCCTAGAAGCCTCCCTCATTCCATGCCTTTATTTGTAAGCCAGCAAAGGCACTAAGAATCCTCTTCCTCCAGATCTGATCTCTCCCATCTGACTTCCAGACTTAGACCAAAAGGGATTGAATGATTAGGTCAAGCCCACTTAGATATTCCTCCTCTCTTAAGATCAACTGAATTGGAGTCTTACATCTGCTAAGTCCCTGTTGCCACATAAGCTAATGTAATCATAGGAATGAAATCTCATATTTACAGGTTCCACTTAACCTCAGGGGAATGAGATTATACAAAATGAGGCCATTGACGGCCATCTTAGAATTCTGCTTACCACAAGGAACCACAGAACATGGGAAGTCTGCTACAAGATGAGGAAAAGCGGGTTTCTAAGACCAAGGAATTTGATGTACATCTGTATAACCGAACCCGTTTCTCTGTAATCCCAGTGTAGCGTACTTTCCACTCTAATCCTATTTATGATATTTAGCCTAAAAGGTAGAAAACATATGGACAGGTAGGTGGAAGGGAGGCAGTGAGTATAGAATTTCTTTCAAATGAAGAGACCTACCTCTAGCTTTGTATTAATATTTTTTAATCCTCACCCAAGGATATGTTTATTGATTTTAGAGAGAGAGGAAGGTAGAGGGAGAGAGAGAGAAACATCAATCAGTTGCCTCCCATATGCACCCCTACCAGGGATCAAACCTGCAGCCTAGGTATGTGTCCTGACCAGGAATCGCATCTGCAACCTTTTGGTATATAGGACACCTCTCCAATGAACTGAGCCACTCAGCCAGGGTGCCTCTAGCTCTTTAAAAGAGAGTGGCGATCTAACCTAAATCAGTTTTGTTGTAGTTCTGCTGTGAATGGTAGAAATCCCATAATAGTAGTGGCCTAAAGAAGATAGAAGTTTCTCTCTCATTTAGGTAGATAATCCAGGTAGACAGGCCAGGCTGCTTTAGTGGCTCCCAGATTCATTTTGTCTTTGTCAACACATAGCTTCCGTCTCATATTCTAAAAAGTATTCCAAACCTAGCGATAATGTCTCCATTCCAGATGGTAAGAAGGGAGGTAGGAGGCAAAAAACATACTCTGACACACGTTTCCCCACTCCCTCCAATACACACACACAGCCACATCTAGCTTCAGGGGAGGCTAGGACATATATTCATGATGCTGGGTGACTTTGTAACCAAATAAAAATCAGGTGTTCTGCTTTTGTAGAAGAACAGAGGAAAGGATATTGGGAGATACCCAGCAACCAGTCACATAGCCCTTGGGATGGAAAAGGTTAATGATGCTAAAGAGCTTGTGTGGGCATTAGGTCTGTTCCAGAAAGCAGCAGTGCACAGTGGAGAGAGCGCTTTGTGTAACAGTCTCTCTTTATTTTCCAGGGTTCCGTGTTCTCTAAATAGCTTAACCAGATTGTCACTTAAAGGTGCTTGTTAAGAGTTGTTCAACTTGAATTCTATGACTTGAGAAAGTCCTAAGTGGAGGGAAGACTTGAGAGAATCCAGGGTGTCTGTCTCCGAAGACTTTCTAGATAGTATGACAAAATGAATGTAGATGTGGCTGTATTTTGAATTGGAAGGTGTAAGAAGAGGGATCATCTTGAATCCAGTTTATTTGGTCATGGGGCCCTGTTGGTGAAACATATGGTACTACTGTTTTGCAAAACATGTCCTTACGTAGTTTAATACCTTCTCTTTAGTAATAAAGAAGCTAAAACTTAAAGGTGTGTGGTTTGTCAGGATCATACACCTAATTCACAGCAGAGTCAGAACCCGACCAATCTCGACAAATTGTATAATGTGATTATCACTTGTAAGTCATAGCACAGAGGACTTGGAGAAAGCCGGGTACATTTTAAAATAATTCATAGCTTCTCGATAGTTATTATTACTTAATTTGTTTTGGAAAAAAGACTCTGAGAGATAAACAGAATGTCCATTTTCTTCTTAAACAGCCTAATCTGGTTGAAATGGTAAAATTTGTGAAATCAGTAAGAACACTTAAGAAAAAAAACTAGAAATACCATTATATATTCTAAACAGATAGGCCAAGCAGTTACTTGTTGAAAGAGTGGCGAGTAATTTAGAAATAGGATATGGAATGTGGAGCTGAATTTTGAATAAACTGGTGGGCATGCGTAAACTGGGGGCTTGAAAACCAGGAAGGTGAGAGGACAGAGAGTGGCTCGGTGGACCGCGTTAGGGCACATGGGGTGTAGCCAAGTCAGCCACGCTTTGGAGCCGGTATCGGCTGTGAAGTAGGTAAGAACTAGGACTCTGGAAAAAGATTGCTTGAAAGTTTGAATCTCTGCTCCTCTGCTCACCAGCTAGTTACACTGGGCAACTAACCTGAGCCTGGGTTTCTTTCTGTACAAAATGAGGACAGTGCATGCAAAGAATTTATTTAGGAAAGTGCCTAGGATGTATGTAGTAAGGGTTCTGTAAATTAATGGCAATTATTTCTTTGTGTTTCCAGCATTTTGAATGGTGCCCAGCATGAAATAATTTGTTTATCAAACTGATTACTGATTTGAACAGTGGAATTTATCCTCAGTTGTTTTACATGGTATTCTGTTAAATATTTACTATGTGCCAACATTGTAGTAATCATTTTATATTATCTTACTTCATTTTTATAACAGTGTTAGGGAAATCTAATACTACCATTGCTATTACCATTTTACAGATGAGGAAACTGAGGCATAGAGGAATTAAGAACTTGTCACTGTAGTGAAGCTGGGGTTCAAGGACAAAGTCTCACTCAAAATTCTGTGCTCTTAAGTAATACATTTTAAGCTATTCTGCCATATGATTCCACTTTTCTTTGTTCATATTATATTCCCATTCCATTTCAGCCTTTCCCATAAAAAAGTCATCTTGTATGTACTAGCTAATTTTTTACTTGTTTTCTGAGAACCTGCTGCTACAGAGAGATTTTCTGATTTCTGTTGTTTTTCCATGGTAAGCTTGGTAAGATTCAGTATACCTATAACTTTAAAGTATTGATTCTTTTAGGAAGAGATGAGGAGAATCATTTATTTAGCCTTGAGATTTTGAACACTGAAGTGTTCATAGCACATGAATTTCTTACTTTGAATTCTATATTAAACTCACACATGTTTCCTCTTGCACCCATTTATTTAAACTCTATTCTTGATACCCTACTTAAGACAAAATCTTTTTTTATCTTTTGGTGACCTTATTTATCCTGAATTCCTTTGCCTTTATTGTTTTTATGTTCCGATACAGGTAGATTACTTGAGGGTTCGGTATACAGGTAAATTACATGAAGGTCAGGGACTTTTACTATTTTCTATGGTAAAAAAAAATAACTTTTCTTCCCTGCTTTCCCTGCAGGCACAAGATGCTGGTCTTGGGGTTTCGATTTTACTGTGTGTCAGAGCTCTTCAACTCAGGTCAAGTGAGGATGAAGAAATGAAGGCATCAGTTTGTAAAACAATTGCTTGTCTTTTACCAGAAGATTTAGAAGTTAGACGAGCCTGTCAACTTACAGAATTCTTAATTGAACCCAGTTTGGATGGGTTTAATATGTTGGAAGAACTATATTTGCAACCAGATCAAAAATTTGATGAAGAAAATGCACCAGTTCCAAATTCTCTTCGATGTGAGCTCTTATTAGCTTTAAAAGCCCACTGGCCTTTTGATCCTGAATTTTGGGATTGGAAAACTTTAAAACGACACTGCCACCAACTCCTAGGACAGGAGGCCTCAGATTCTGATGATGATCTAAGTGGCTACGAAATGTCTATAAATGACACAGATGTTTTAGAATCATTTCTCAGTGACTCTGAGGAAGGTAAAGAAGATAAACAATATAGAAGAAGAGATTTGACAGATCAGCACAAGGAGAAAAGAGATAAAAAACCCATTGGTTCTTCTGAAAGATACCAGAGGTGGCTTCAGTATAAATTTTTCTGTTTGTTATGTAAGCGGGAATGTATAGAGGCCAGGATTCTTCATCATTCTAAGATGCACATGGAAGATGGAATTTACACTTGCCCAGTTTGTATTAAAAAGTTCAAGAGAAAAGAAATATTTGTTCCTCATGTGATGGAACATGTTAAAATGCCACCAAGCAGAAGAGATCCCTCTAGAAAGAAATTACTGTTGAAAGGCTCTCAAAAGGGAATTTGTCCGAAGAGTCCCTCTGCAGCCCTGGAGCAAAATCAGTCATTGAATGAACAGGCCAAAGGAGAGTCTCATGAATATGTCACATTCAGCAAATTAGAAGATTGCCACCTGCAAGACAGAGATTTGTACCCATGTCCTGGCACAGACTGTTCCCGTGTGTTTAAGCAATTTAAATACTTAAGTGTACATCTTAAAGCTGAACACCAAAATAATGATGAAAATGCCAAGCACTACCTGGATATGAAAAATAGAAGAGAGAAGTGTACTTATTGTCGACGACATTTCATGTCTGCATTTCACCTGCGGGAGCATGAACAAGTACATTGTGGTCCTCAACCTTACATGTGTGTATCTATAGATTGCTATGCTAGGTTTGGATCAGTGAATGAACTACTTAACCATAAACAAAAACATGATGATCTGCGTTATAAATGTGAATTAAATGGCTGTAACATTGTTTTCAGTGACTTGGGACAGCTTTACCACCATGAAGCACAACACTTTAGGGATGCATCTTACACATGTAATTTTGTTGGCTGTAAAAAGTTCTATTATTCCAAAATTGAATACCAGAATCACCTCTTAATGCATAATGTTGAAAGTTCAAATGGAGATGTGAAGAAACCAGTAAAACTTGAGGAGCCTGCAGCAGGTGAAAAGCAAGAGTGTATTGATCAGCCCCATCTACTTGACCAAACTGATAAATCACATTTACCTGAGGATCTTCTTTTCTGTGCAGGATCAGCTACTTCTCAAATAGAACCTGCAGAAAATCTGAAAGAAAACAGTGACAGTAATTCCAGTGATCAGTTAAGTCATAGCTCTTCTGCTTCTGTGAATGAAGAGTTAATTGACCCACTGGATCACCCTGAAACCATGCAGGATATATTGTTATCTCACGAGAAGGTCTTTGTGTCCTCCAGCTTAAAAGAAAAATGCTCCAGTGTGGCAATTTGTTTTGATGGGACTAAGTTTACCTGTGGTTTTGATGGCTGTGGTTCCACGTACAAAAATGCAAAAGGGATGCAGAAGCATCTACGAAAGGTTCATCCATACCATTTTAAACCCAAAAAGATAAAAACGAAAGATCTCTTTCCCTGCTTGGGTAATGAACACAATCAAACAACTGTAAAGTTTGATGCAGAAACTAAACCCAGCTCAGATACAAACAGTGACTCCCCAGATGGAGGTCTAGATCACAATATTCATACTAAATGTAAACGAGAACACCAAGGTTATTCTTCAGAAGCCTCCATTTGTGCTTCTAAAAGGCCATGTACAGAGGATACCATGTTGGAACTTCTGTTGCGCTTGAAACATTTAAGCTTGAAAAACTCAATAACACATGGATCTTTCTCAGGGTCATTGCAGGGGTACCCAGCCAGTGGTGCTAAGTCTCTTCAGTCGGTTTCACCCAGTATCACAGACCTTAATTATCAGAATCAAGATGAAAATATGCCAAGTCAGTACCTTGCACAGTTGGCAGCTAAGCCTTTTTTCTGTGAGCTTCAAGGATGCAAATATGAATTTGTGACCAGAGAGGCTTTGTTAATGCATTATCTTAAAAAGCATAATTACTCAAAAGAAAAAGTCCTCCAGTTAACCATGTTTCAACACCGGTATTCCCCATTCCAGTGTCATATTTGCCAAAGGTCATTTACAAGAAAAACACACCTTAGGATCCATTATAAAAATAAACATCAAATCGGCACTGACAGAGTAACTCACAAACTATTAGATAATGAAAAATGTGATCATGAAGGCCCATGCTCAGTAGATAGGTTGAAAGATGATTGTTCTGCTGAACTTGGAGGTGATCCCAACAGTAACTCTGAGAAGCCACACTGTCATTCTAAGAAGGACGAATGCAGTTCAGAAACAGATTTGGAGTCATCTTGTGAAGAAACAGAAAGTAAAACATCGGATATTTCATCACCAATAGGTAGCCATAGAGAAGAACAAGAAGGAAGAGAGGGGAGAGGTAGCAGGAGGACTGTTGCTAAAGGAAATCTCTGCTATATTTTGAATAAATACCATAAACCATTCCATTGTATCCATAAAACTTGCAACTCATCATTCACCAATCTAAAAGGCTTGATTCGCCATTACAGAACTGTACATCAGTACAACAAAGAACAGTTATGTTTAGAGAAAGACAAAGCAAGAACCAAAAGGGAACTTGTCAAATGTAAAAAGATATTTGCTTGCAAATATAAAGAATGTAACAAACGTTTCCTGTGTTCCAAAGCTCTTGCTAAGCACTGTAGTGACTCTCATAATCTAGACCATATTGAAGAGCCTAAAGTGCTTTCTGAAGCTGAATCTGCAGCAAGGTTTTCCTGTAACCAGCCTCAGTGCCCTGCTGTATTTTATACATTCAGCAAGTTGAAGCACCACTTGATGGAACAGCATAATATTGAAGGAGAAATACATTCAGATTATGAAATTCATTGTGATCTTAATGGCTGCGGCCAGATTTTCACCCATCGCAGTAATTATTCCCAGCATGTCTATTACCGGCATAAGGACTATTATGACGATCTGTTTAGAAGCCAGAAAGTGGCGAATGAAAGGCTACTAAGGAGTGAAAAGGTGTGTCATACAGCTCTCGCTCAGGGGCATGAACATCAGACTACCAGGAGGTCATTTAATGCTAAGGCTAAAAAATGTGGCCTTATGAAAGAAAAGAAAGCTCCAATTACTTTTAAAACAAGAGCTGAAGCCCTCCATATGTGTGTGGAGCATTCTGAGCACACACAGTACCCCTGCATGGTTCAAGGATGCCTATCTGTGGTGAAGTTGGAGAGCAGCATAGTGAGGCATTACAAACGTACCCATCAGATGAGTAGTGCCTATTTAGAGCAACAGATGGAAAACCTTGTCATTTGTGTTAAGTACGGTACCAAAATTAAGGAGGAGCCGCCTTCTGAAATGGAGCCCTACATAAAGAAAGAAGAAGATGGAGGCTGTGAATCAGAACACACAAAGCACAGCCATTCCCTAGGTGACAATAGCATACCTGTCCAGAACACCGAATGCCTTCATCCAGGTGAAAGGGATGGAGGTCAGAAAGGATGTACTGAAAGCAACCAAGTATTTGAGACAGATAGTCTGCTTTACAGAGAAACTTTGAAATGCAGCCATAGTTCAGAAACCACTTCTTTGGATCAGTGTAATATAGTTCAGCCTCCTCCTTGTAAAATAGAAAATTCCATACCTGATCCTAATGGGACTGAAAATGGGACTTACTTCACAAGTTTCCAGCTGCCTTTACCAAGGATCAAAGACTCAGAAAATGGGCAGCAAAGTTCAGGGCAAGAAAACACTGTAAAAAATTCAACCCATGCCCCAAAAGAGAATTTTAGGAAGCACCCACAGCCCAGGTCATTTGATTTGAAGACTTACAAACCTATGGGATTTGAATCTTCATTTCTGAAGTTTATTCAGGAAAGTGAAGAGAAAGAAGACGATTTTGATGATTGGGAGCCTTCAGAGCACTTAACATTAAGTACTTCTTCACAATCCAGTAATGACTTGACAGGGACTGTCATGGCAAATAATATAGTGAATGACAATGACCCTGAAGTTGACATACCTCATTCTTCCAGTGACTCTGCAATTCATGAGAACCTGACCGCAATCCCACCTTTAATAGTAGCCGAGACAGCAACAGTTCCCTCCTTGGAAAACCTGAGAGTCGTACTGGACAAAGCATTAACAGACTGTGGAGAGCTTGCCTTAAAACAGCTTCATTATCTTCGACCAGTGGTTGTCCTTGAAAGATCTAAGTTTTCCACACCAATTTTAGACTTGTTTCCAACAAAAAAAACAGATGAGCTTTGTGTAGGAAGTTCCTAAATAGCAATTTTGTTTTCGAAACAGACTAGCTCCAACACTGCAACATGGGACAATTGCCAACTCGAACAAAGGCTGAGAACCAGCCATACCATTGTTTAAGGTAGAATAGGCTGTGTATTTACATGAATGTATAATATCTATGTCAGCACTATTGGCTGAGTCCATTAGCTCTCCACTTGACTTATTGATTGGGTTTTTTGTTTATTAAAAATAAGAAATGGAACTGTACTCTTGTTTGGTGCTAATTAATACATCAAAATATATTGGGGCTTCCTTTTTCAAATTAAGTGTGCATGATTGTATATGGAACAAATACTATGATCCCAGGGTGGGAGGGCTGGGGAAAGGGATACGGAGTTCTTACTTGACTTGAATGTGCACCTGAGGGTGCTTTGTGTAATATATTGTACACTACAGCATCTTATATTTTTTGAGTTGAGTTTCAATAAATTACAATTTTTCACCCATTTCTTGTTTACTCATAAAGAGTTTTCATGTCACACATAAGCTGGAAGTGCACTTGTATTTTCTGGAATGTGCATTTCTATTTTACCCCAGTAGTTTTTTGTTGCCTATTAATAAGCGCATTCAGATGAAGCTTCTTTTTGAATGAGTATTGTCTTGAAATTTTTGTGGAAAAAAAATTTTCACATTGAGTAATGAGCTATGGGAATTAAGATAGCTCCCACAAGAAGGTGTCTAGGTAGAAAGGAGAGGGTATGCCAAGTAAAATATGAAGGGCATAGCAAACTCAGAGGTGTGAAGTCATGTGTCCAGGGAACTACAAATAATTTGACAGGCTGGCGGTAAAGCAGGAAGCACGGGGGTGGGTGAGGGTATTGTAGATGATAGGCAGGAGCCACGCCATGAACACACGATTTTGGACTTGAGGCCGTAGGCAGCAGAGTCTTTGAAGGATTTTAAACAAAATATAGGTCACTTCAAATGTGTGATTTGAGGGGCTGAAATGGAATCGATAATAAGACTGCTGAAGTAATTGAGGCAAACTTGATGAGAGCCTGTATTGACATTTAAAGCAGAAGGAAGAGTAAATGAAATTTAGGCATTTAGAGCATATTGTTGGGCCTTGGAGGATGAAGAAAACATTTTGAGGAAAATGTAAAATGGTGTAGCCAATTGAGGTGGAAATAAAGGAAAGAATGGGTTCTGGGAAGAGGATGGATAACAAATAGGAGTTTGGTCTTTGTATGTGTTAAGTTTCAGTGTGCATGGGACATCTGTGTCTAATGACAAGGAAAGCAGTGTTCTTGTAAGTGGAATAAAGCTATTCTCTCTTCCTCATGAAGTTTTCAACCACTTTCATTAGCTAGCAA
Organism: Macrotus californicus; assembly: GCA_007922815.1. Lineage (NCBI taxonomy): Eukaryota > Metazoa > Chordata > Mammalia > Chiroptera > Phyllostomidae > Macrotus > Macrotus californicus. The sequence continues at coordinate 17,202 of VMDR010002769.1, forward strand.
TGGAATGACTCAGACATTTCTAACATCCCTTTATTATGCCTGTGGTTACGATTTTAAGATCTTTTCTCTGACCCTTAAACCTTGTTACCTTGTTTTGTTGGCTCTTTGGGAATTTCTGCCACCTTCTCACCCTAATCTAAAGCATCCAAATTGTTGCTTTGCTCAGATCACAGTAGGTTACAGAACTGTCTAATAAAAATCTGTTGAAAGAGCCCTGGCTGGTCTAGCTCAGTGGATTGAGCACTGGCCTGCGAACCAAAGGGTGGTGGGTTCAATTCCCAGTCAGGGCCCCAGTATGGGGTGTGTGAGAGGCAACCACACATTGATGTTTTCCTCTCTCCTTCCCTTCTCCAAAAATAAAATAAAAATTTGAAAGAAACAGTGGGACATCTTAGAGGCTGAGCCCACTGCTGACTCTGGGATCTTCAGTGAATTTCTTCTGTGGGTTTCGTTTTCCTCACTTACAAAGTGAGGAGATACGGGTGATAATCTTGAAAGGTCCCTTTCTGTGATCTGAACATGGGAAATAGCTGGTGGCCTCATTAAAAAAAATTCGTCATACAAGAGAAAGATGCTTATTTGCTTAAGACTGAACTATATCCATTCAACCGCACCCAACTCCTACCTCCTGGAAGGACCAAGTGAGTCCCTTTGCGTGTAACCAAACTAATTTTCAGAACCCAACTGAGTTTACTTCAAGTACTTAGGATCAAATGTTTGATCCTAATACAATTTTTTATTCCAGTTGGAGGGGCTTGCTTCATTTGATCTTTATTGAAGACTGTTTTATGTTAGAAGCAGCATGTGTGACTCTATGATAATATAGAAAGTCAAGGGGTCATATATGTAGCGTTTAGGTACTGTTACTTTTCTTGATGTCTCTGGGATTCATAACAGACTGGAAAATACTTTGTTTCAAAGCTTTTTTCAATATAAGAATGCCTCGTAAAATGATGGTAGGCACAGTGCCGGGTATTTTCATTATTTCTTTTTACCCACAATTCTCTTGCTTCAGTGTCTCTGCATGCTCATGAGCACATGTGTAAAAGAAGAGAGGGTAGAAAATGAAGAAAAGTTTCTCATGAGCCTTTCTAGGGATTTCATCCCCAACCTATCCTCTTGGTCCCAGGTGGCCTACGTCAGAGCTGCACTGCAGAGGTCCTAGTCATTGGGAGACAGGGGCAGTCATTAACCAGATATTTAAGTACACACATACTTTAAGATAGTTCCAGATACTTTGGGATATAAAATTACCAAAGTAAACTTGATAAGTCACCTGCTGTTGTGGGACTTTATTTAATATGAGGTCTAGGGTAACTTACACGTTAGTCAAAGAGCAGCAGCATGGACCTAGGAGCCTGTTAGACATGCAGACTGCCCAGACCCTCTGGACCAAAATCTGCATTTTAATTAATAAGCACAGAAAAGTTCTAGAAGCAATGGCCTAGAAAACAAAGTGGGATGTTCTGTGAGAATTCAGGACAATTACACCTTTTTTTGTACTTTACATAAAATTATCTTGTTGACTTTTTACAACTCCATGAAGTTGGTTCGGTTAGCCTTCATTGACAGACAAGCTTTAGAGATGAAGTATTTTGCCTAGCTGACGAAAGCTAGGAAAGGTGGAGCCTAGTTTCCAATCCCCTCTGACTGGAAGAACATCAGGGAGGGGAACTCAATGTGCAGGAAGAAAGAGGGAAAGTTGCAGGTGGCATTTAAAGTACCAAAAATACCACAGGTCTGTACTTAAACTGAGTGCATTGTTTGTGAAAGTGAAGAGTGGGAAATAAAGTTTGAAGTGTAGGTAAAAGCCAGGTCTTGCAGATCCAAGTTCAGTCCTATATCCAGTATTGACATTTCCTCGTGAGAGGAAAGATGGAAAACTGGTGCATATTCCTTCTGTGTAACCTGTGAAACATCAGCTTCTCTTAAAGAATCTTCTGAAAGTCAGAAAAGTTGCTCAGTCTCCTCTCCTCCCCACCTCCCACTCCCGCAGTGGAATGATGCTTCCTGGCTTTGTACTACAGATTCAGGGGCAAAGCCTCCCATTACGTAAAGCTACATGTAAAAAGAGTGGCCCACTCTTGTTTTGACTTGATCTGCAGAAATAGATTGTGACAGACTGCATTTGGAGGTCTGAACCACTTTGAGGAAGGTAGCCAGGATGGTCAGATTTAGCCTGGGAAGGACAACACAGGAGGGACAGAAAAGCTATAGCCAAATATTACAAAGCACATACTATCGCTGGCTCCTAGGGATAAGAGTGTTGAATATGACATGGAAATTTCCTGCATCATGGAGATTAGAGTCATTAAATGAAAAGCTAAAAACAGTTAAATAAAAGTGCTGCAGTAGAAGCTCTGACTGTGTTGGGAACCAAAAAGAGGCAGGAAGAGCTTCCTTGAGGAAGTGATGTTCAAATTGAAATTCAAAGAATAGATAGGAGTTAGCCAGAGAGGACAATTCAATTATATGTGAAGGCTCTGTGGAGCAAGAAAAGCTTCCTTGAGGAAGTGATGTTTAAACAAATCGAAGAATCGATAGGAGTTAGCCAGAGAGGACAATCCATTACATGCGAAGGCCTTGTGGTGCAATAGCACGGCAGTGACATTGATAAGTCTGGTTGAAAGAAAACATGGAAAAGGGAAGGGAGCGAGGGTTGAGTAGGTAAGAAGGGACCCAGTGTTTTGGTGCCTTGTAATCATGTTCTAGATTTTGCATTTTGTTTGAAAGGCAACAACCTATCGAAGGCTTGAAAGTAAATGTTGCATATGTCATAAGCTGCCAAGGGTAAGTCAAAAAGTCCTAACGGCTTGCTGCTGCAGGCTACTGAGTGGATGTGACAGTGCCGGCCGGCTGGGCGGATGGATGACGCTATCTAAAGGTGGGCCGCGATGTCTTCCATAGTGGTAAATTCTTCAGGTGTCCACATGGAGAATCAGATAGGTTTTTTGGCCCAGATTCTCTGAGGCACCTTTATATTACTGAGATTTACAGTCCCCTGTATTTGATCATAAATGTCACTACAAACAATGTATCAATAGTTGCCGTTATCTGTATGTGTAGCCTGGTAGTTTTACACAAATTATCACATTTTCATTATAGCTCTACAAAGTAAGAGTAACTCCCACTTTGAGCCCCAGGTTGGGTAACTTGCCCAAGGTAACAGAGGCACTGAATAGCAGAGTCCAAGCTTGAACCCAGACTATTATGCTGTCAAAGGCTTGTCCCCGTGAGCGCTACTGTGTAAGGAAGGCCTCTGCACAAACCAGCACACAAACATGGGGATAGGCACTTGATGAATGGACAGTTTAGGCTGGAGTTTTCCTAGGGGACATCACATTTACTTAAAAATAGTTTAATGCGTGCTAATGCGCCCAGCCCAGCACTAGGGATACAGTAGTCAAAAAAATGGATATGGTCCGTCTTCCTTGAGTTTACAAGGAAGACTGATACTAATCCAAACACCGCACACATCACTATAGTTGTGTTAGGTGCTTTGGAAGTAAAGTGTAAGGTGCTCTGTAGCAGCGGGGTCTAGTCGAGTGTGGGGAGAGTTAGGACATGATTCAGCAGCCACAGCCTCCCCTATCTTTCTCCAAAACGTTTCTGGTTACCATTTTTTAATGGTCTCTGACCTCTGTTTGACCTGTTATAGTCAAATCCCAAGTCTTACCTGAATAAGTTTTAGTCCTTACTAAAAATTTTGGATTCTGGCTACTTGTTAGTCACTAGCAGACTGTGGGTTTAATTAACACCCATAGCAGTCACCCCTAAATGATTTCTCCCTAAGTACTGTATATTTCCAACAGCTTTCTAGACTCCCACTTTCTGGATGTGTCTCTGACACCTCAAGTAACTCACAGTACCTCCCCTCCCTGTAAGAACAAAACAAGTTACTCCTTCCCCACCAGGCGGTCCTATTCCTGTTCTTTCAGTCAAACAGAATGAGCAATTTGGAGTAGCATCAAACAATATTTTCTAAAAATTATTTGTTATAACTGACCTTCTTTCCTTAGTACCCCCTCCCCTCCTCTTAGTGCAAACCCTCTTTTGGAGTCTTGTTTACTATCTTTTCCATGTAAGCTTTTTTGGAAGAGATCAGACATTTTATATTTTCATATCACCTTGCTGAGAAGATAGGTACTCATCAGTAAATAAGTGATTTGGTAACATGTCAGAAAGTCCATAGTGCAATGCACTGCTCTTTACAACGTGTTTACAGTATTATACCGCTTGCTCCTAATATAAATTGTTAAGGAGGTGGAATACCCCTTTGTAAAAAGATGAGCCAAGTGAGGATCAAATGTTAAAAGCCTTCCCAAAGACCGCAATTTCTAAACAATAGATCTAAACAATGGTGACATGAAAAAAGGGAATGCTACAAAATGATCCAGTAACCTCCTTTTTCCACATTTACGAAACTATTCACTCTTTAGTACAGCACTAAATCCTGTCTCCTCAAAGCTGCACATAGCATCAATTTTCTCATTTGTCACATTACAATACTGCTGTTCATTCCAAGTAGGGTCACCACTAGTCACATGTGGCTATTTAATTAACTAAAACGTAAAATTCAGTTCCTCTGCCACAGTATACACATCTCAAGGGACGAATAGCTACCACATTGGACAGAGCATGTATGTCCTTCTTTACGGAAAGTTCTATTGGACAGTGCTGTGCTAGAGCTAGGAAGTGCCCAAGACCAGAGAGAGCAATATGGTAACAGAAAACCCTGGCCAGCATTTGACTGGTTTTGAGTGAGAAGGTTCGCTGGCTGAGTGGGAAGCAAGCTGACCTTTGCAATGGTGACATCACAAAGCACAGCTCACAGTGGGTCTAGAACACCTGGCCTCCTGGGTCACTTCACCTAACTCACATCGAGGGTCCTGAAGCCTCTGCACATGTAGCTCCTGGAGCAGCTATCTAATTAAAATGTCAACACCTCCACCTTCATCTTCTGTCTGGGACAAAATAGATGATGTCTCTCTGAAATCGATATGGAATTGGCTACAAGCAACTTTTCTGGGAGAGATTGGTGTGCCTCAGAAAACAAATTTGGGGCTACTAGATTATTTTGCTCCGGCTGTGCAAGTTATCCTGGGGATTTGCTTTTTTATTTTATTGGGAGCAGGACTGTATGCCTTGTGGAAACGGAGCATTCAGTCATTTCAGGTTATACTCTTTTGTTACAGGGAAATTTAAGTAGTTATGCACTGGAACTTGATCAGTTCTTTCCATATTGCCGCCACCCAGTTTTAAGGCCGTGCAGATGAGCAAGGGTGAACCCTGCTCTCTGAAGTTTGCTGAAACTAAATTATCCTTTAAAATTTCCCCCAATTAGGTTTTAAGCATTAAAAAATGCTCTTTCTCACAATGATCTTTGGCTTGTGTTACATAAAATAGATCAAACAAGTTTACCACCTGAGAAGGCAGCCTTACCCCCAAATTTATTTGATCACTGCTGAGTGTCTCCTATGCATCAGTTTGGGGTACCTTGAACAGGTAGCGTGAGTATAACTGGGCTTGGGTTCTTGCTGTGCTCGGTAACTGATGAGGAGGCATGTATATTCATTTAGTCACCACAGTATTTTCACTACTTCGTTTTAACAAGCTAGGGTTACTATGCAGTGGCTCTTTTTGGTAATAGGAGTATAATTGGCTGGGATTATAAGAAACATTTAGGATTTTACATACGTCTGTTTAATCACCAATAAGAATAGCTATCCTTACAATATAGTCAAAATGCTTTGAGAACCCCAACAATTCCATGAAATGGATAGGAGTTATTTTCATATGACAGAAAAACTGAGGTGAACCCTTCAGTGAAAATGGAAGGAGGTAGGGTTTTCAAAAGGGCTTTCTTAAAGTGACTGGTTTACTTGGAAAATGCTGAGAGAATTTATTACCAGATCATTCTGTAGCATTCATGTATTTCCATACGTCATTTCTGCTGGGGAACCATGGCCACAGGCACGCTCTCAATTTTTCACAGCCCTGCACGGCAGGCAGGGCAGGGTGTCTCCACTTCGTAGGCGAGGAAACTTGACCGAGTTTTCCGTGTTGACAGAGACCAGAAAAGCTGAGACTTGAACCCAGCTTTTAGGATTGCAAATTCAATTTTTTCTAAAACCTCATTTAACATAATCTAACTGGCCTAAACCCCCAGCATGGATATGTGTGTATATATATTCACATAACACACACTCTAATTAGCTAATAGAAAAATATAAGGCAAAATAGTAATTCTCATCTGTAAGTCTGGGTTCTGCTCTCATATGGTTAATGTTTAGCTCAATCAGAAAACGAATTCACAGCCCTCCAGAAACCTCAACCAAGACAAAGCAGCAGTATAACTGTGGTGAATAGTACGAGCTCTGGAGTCAACTGCTCGGGCTTAAATCTTAGTTCCACCACTTGTGTGACCAGGAGCAATCACTTAGCCTCAAACCCCCGTTTCCTTGCCTGTAGGAGGGGTTTGCTAGCGGTGCCTCCCTCAGGGTTGTGAGGATTAAAGGAGATGCTGTATATATAAAGCTTAGCACAGAAGTACTCAATAAGCAGTGCTAGTATTACAAGGAAAAATATGACTGGCTTTATTTTTCTTATTCTGGCAGGAATCTGTCCTAGTACATTAAAAAAAGGTTCTTTGTACATTAAAGGCTTTTTGCCGTGACCAGGAAATACAGTTCTTCGGACCACTGTGTCTCGAAAGAACATTATGTGGAAGTCAGAATTCCTGGATTCCAGTACTGGCTCTACCATGTCCAAGTGCATGACCTTGGACAATGACAGGGTCCAAACTGGAAGGTAACTAAATGGCTATTCAGTTGTTTTTTCTACAGAAGTAGGTCATGCGTAGGCCAGGAAACTCCTAGCAAAGGGACTGCAAGCGGCAAACTTTCAGCAAAGGGTATCTATTATTACAATCTGTATTAAGTAAATGCCAATAATAACTAGCCCCTGACCTGCCCACCACTCCATTCTGTGGTGAAGATCAAAAGACGAAATAAGGGTGCAGATGTTAAACAAGGCTTGGCAGAGGGAGGAGGGCTTGCTGTTACCGTTTGGTTTTGGTTTTGGTTTGCATCTGTAGCAAACTGGCATTTCACATGAATGAACAAGTAACGTTAAACTTCTGTTGTTTTATTTTAGAAAATGTTGTTGTTTGTAATCACACTCTACAAACTTTACAAGAAGGGCTCAGATTTTTTTCAGGCTTTGCTGGTCAACCCAGAAGGGAATGGTCTCTCAGTTCAAGACAATAATAATTTCTTCCTGTCCTTGGGTCTGCAAGAGAAAATTCTGAAAAAACTTCAGGTGGTGGAAAACAAAGTGAAGAACCTGGAGGGGATGATCATTTCCCAAAAACCTGCCACGAAGAGGGACTGCTCCTCCGAGCCCTACTGCAGCTGCTCCAACTGCCAGAGTCCCTTGCCCACATCAGGGTTTACTTCCACATCTGAAATGTGATGGACTCTGATCTTTTTCCAGAGAAGCACTGTTTCCCCTATGTGCACAGTGGCGTATCAATAAAGATAGAGAACTATATTGAAGTCACCCTGCAAGGACTGGCTCTCGGTTCAGTAGAGCCCAACTTCTGCTTGTGTGTGTGGTGGGGTAACACTGGGAATGGTGGTGGTCAAGAAAGTCCCTGAGATTGCGGTGCCTGCCCTGCAGGTTGGCGACTGTGAGCGGCCATAAGAAGAGAACCAACTGGAATCCATGGGACTGGGAAGGGAAGGGAGAGTGGTCAGGGACATGGCCTTGAGCTCCATGCGGAAGAGGGTGGATTGGATATAATCAAAACAGCAAGAAAGTGCTGCTGAGGGGCGATGCTGTGGATTGTCCTCTAAAGGTAGGCTGACCCTTGTGCTGATCTTGGGCCTAAAGGTAAGTATGTGGCCCTGGAGTCTCACTGCATTAATTACTCAGAAGTGGGCAAGGGTGGGAGTGGACAAAAAGGAGTCTGTTTAACTTTATCCAACTTTTACTGAAATTTCCTCTGTGCTAAGCATTGTGATTATCCTTGCGAGTCTGTCCTGAGTGCTTCAGACGAACTGAATTTGGCTGGTTGAAGAGGTAATTTCAGAACAAGGAATTATAATACAGTGGGGACTTAACATCTTGAATTGAGGGGAATTCTTATGTGAATCCAGCTTGGCAGGGAGGGGAGAAGGAGGGGAGGCACCTACCTGCCATTACACCCAATTTGAGTGTGTCCCCTGACGAGAAAGATGGCCCACTGGGGAACAGATAGTAGATGGTCCTCTCAGTGCATCTCCTAGTCTACAAGCTTTATGTGCGTGCATTCTTGCCACAATAAATGTGATTAGACTCATTGAAACACTGTATTTGACATCTAAATGAAATGTTTCACGTGGTGTACAAACAGTGATTTATTGCTGTGCTGGACCAAAAATGGCTATGCTATTCAAGAGGAGACAAGACAGCAGCTTCCCAAGTGGCATCTTTGTGAGGGATTTGCAAGGGTAATTTTGATCATTTTTGTCCAGTGCACTGGTGTTAAAATGCAACCCTTGTGTAAAATGAGACTTCGTTGTATAGTGTACTCAGCGCAAAAAACAGGTCAACAGGTCAGTGAATACAGGGTGCACGTAAGAAAGGGTTTAAAGAGGTCACATTCAGTTATCCCATAAAGGGTTATATAGGAAGGTATCCAGCAGGAAGGTATTCCCACTGCTGGAATCATCCTGGGGCCATATAAAAGAGGGTGGCTTGCCTACAGAACAAGGAGAGTTTCATGGTGGCTGAAGAACTGGCTATTTCCAGAGCTACAATGAAGGATTTTTGCTTCAGGGCAAGACACACTAACTTTATCCTCAAATCGGTTTTTAATTCACAATGTGGCAAAGGGAACAGGCGGGGCTATCAACAATGTGCGTTGTCTGGCAGTGTAGGTGAGATGCTTGTTGAGCATGCTGCTGCTGCTGAAGTGCCATGCAATCTTTTAAAGTCAGTGTGTCATTTTGGGGGCTAAGTTTCAGTGCCTGCATTGTTGCAGTCACTTTCAGTGGGTTATCGCTCTAGGGGCATATCAAAAGGAAAGTTTTTGAAGAAGGGCCTAGAAGAATAGACTGATATCAGGTCATGAAAGGCATTTACAGGTCCTCTCGCTGTTGGCGATGGACACTTTTAAAGGGGAGTAACACAGACCTGGTAGTCTGTGTGGAAGACATAGCTCGAGCTAAATGCAAAGTGTGGTAGAAATCAATGACGGGGTCCCCTTGCTCCTGGAGCTCAGCTACCAAGAAGTGATGTGTGATTTGCACCACAACCACAAGGGACTATCAAGTACTCATTCCCAGCGAGGGCACTGTTTTCTTGACATCAGAGCACTTATGTCCAGGGCACCAATTAAGGGACCTTGGATGCTTGGCAAGCAGAGAATCAAGGCAAGATAGCAAAAGGGTATGAGAGCTAGTTTATCATTCAGGTTAGATGGGGTAGATGAGCTACCCTACACCAGTGTCCACTGCTCTAGCGGGGAGACTCCTTGTTCTCGAAATTCAGTCTCTTTTGGCAAGACCCTGACAATACCGTTTTGAGGCTCCCGTTTCGGACTCCAGACAGCCAGGCCCTCTATTAACACTATCTTTCTGCAAAGGGAACAAGTGATTTATGCCCTTTCCCTAATTCACTTCTCCCTCCGTTACCAGCCTAGCTCAAGCCACTATTATCTCTCACCTGGTTCTTGAAATGGCCTCCTAACTGGGCTCCCTGTTTCCATCTGTGTCCCCATCCTATCGTTCTCTACACAGTAGATCATGTTACTACTCTGCTGAAAATCTTCCAATGGCTCATCCTTTCACTCTGAGTAAAAGTCAAGTTCTTCAGTGAAAGTCTGTGTATAATGGCATGATCTGCACTTCCCCTCCTGCTTACTCTCCATACGCTCTTACAAGTCCTCAAATATGTGAAGAAGCACTGTCCCACCTCAGGGCCTTTGCACTTGCTGTTCCCTGTGCAAGGCACACTTTCCCCAGATACTCTATGGCGGCTTCTCTCACATTCACTGGGTCTGTGCTGAACTGTCAGCTATTCTGGCAGGTTTTCCTTGACCATTTTACGTAAAGTAGTGCCCCTCATGCCCACACGCTGTTTTCCCCTTTCCCTGCTTTTCCATCAGAGTACTTACCACCTCCTCCACTTTTTCTGTTACAGTTTGCTTATCTATCAACCCCCATCCACCCCAGCCCACTAGGTACGCAAGCTTCAGGAGAGGAAAGGTTCACTGCTCTATCCCGAGCACCTAGAACAGTGTGTAGTACTTAGCAGACACTCAATGTTTGTCGAATGAATGAATGAATTATAGTGGTGACTTTTCAAAACTTCACACCAGCTTCTTGTTCCTCAGTCTCTTCAGCTACATGGTGCCGGGTCAACACTAGGATACAATTCTCACAAGTACGGGGGAGCTAGTAGCTAATCTTTATTGGGCAAGCCAGATACACTGCTAAGAGATTTACACGACCTTTTTCGTTTGATTCTCACGAAATGAGGAAGCAAAGACTATTTTCTCTTTTTACTGACGGGGACCCGATGCACAGAGAGGTTAGGCACCTTGCCGGTGTGTGGTACAGTCGTGACAGACACTAAAGCGGTCAAACTACACCTGTGCTCTTAGCCACCAAGTCTGGGTGACAGGAGCTTCTGTGAGGGTTTGCACCAAGTGCACCGGGCTGGGTGGACCTGACAGATAAAGACAAGGGGACTGAAGAGGGCACAGCGACGACAGCCCGAGGGAGAGAGGGTTCTGAAAAAGCATTTATCCCCTCATGTTTTAAGTCGATAGCTAAAGTTTTCATCATTGAACTTAAATAGTTGCAATGGATATAAATTTTGACAAATTATAATAATGACAACTTAAGACTGTAAAGTTACTTTTTATAATGCATCCCACGGAATCTACATAACAATTGAATAACCAGTATCATCCACTTGAAATTACACAAGCTCCTTAACATTTGTTAACTGTATATTTTCTCATGTCTACATTTATATTCCATTTCCCCATTAAATGTTATTCAAATGTAACTTTTTGTTAGAAAAACCTTTAATCATGTTTGAAATAAAAGTAATATACATATTAAAGTAGAATTTAAAAAGTTTTCCTGTAATAGTATGGGTCTATCTATTAGAAAGAATCCTTTGAATTGACTAATCATTATAATTGTCATTACAATGAATGACTAAAAATCTGCACAAAATAATATCACAAATTTTAATACATAAACATAAAATGTAAAAACCTACTGGACATGCACCTCTCAGTGAGGTGGATAGGGCTTCCCCACCAATTAATTCACTGGTCTGAATGGCTGTTTCTTACTGATAGATTTTTTTGTTTTTGTGGATACGGTGCTGGGAAATACCACTCACACAAAAAGCCAGGAATGCTAGTTTTCTTATAGGAGGGTAAATCAATTCTTTGTTTTCCTCCTGAGTTATATGCCAAATATCAAATAATGTTCTTTCATTAGCTGACAGTTCAATTAGGCCCACCACCAATTCTGCTGAAAGCAAAGAACTGGAAATAATTTGACTCGCAAAATAACCTGTTATCCTGTCAATAGAATCCATCACTTCCTCAAGTGATTTTTAATTATATGATTACTCTCATTCTGAAGCACATAGGAAGAGTTGGGAAATTCAAGACACTGTTAATCTCAACACATCTTTAGCACTGCAATTTCACTGTAATTTAAATATATTTTAGTTGCAGCTGCAGATTTAGCTCGATTCATCGTAAATAACTGTGCAAATTAGCAACGCCACTCTGTGTCTATCCAATTAACCACGTCAGACATATCTTGGGTCAGAAAAAATTTCACTTTTTAAGTCAAACAAATGTGTCAACAGTCGTTCCTGTGACCACATTTCACCTCTGAATTTCAAGACAGAGATATGGCATTGTGCTTTGATAGGAGTTTGTCCCTAGATCAAGTAAGACCCTTTTAGTTCAGGTATTTCTAACCTACGCTATCCTTGCTTTGCCCCAGGGCACTCTCAGGCAAAACGCCTCCTTTGACTCACTTGGGGTGGAAGAGACGAGATGTTTACCGAAAATCTCATCACTACCGACCATTCTCTAACATGCCTGAATTCAGAACACCCCGATACAGGCCAAAATAGGGCAATTTTCGTACTTAGTCTTGCTGTTCACTATACCTTTAATCTTAAGGTATCCCAGGAGGAACATACCACAGTCCGAATAGCATTAGTTAGAGGAATGGTCTCTAGAGCCTGGGACGTCGGCTCCTCTCGTTCTTCCCAGCTATTTCAGGGCTCGTGTAGCAGTCCATTCTGCGTGAGTTCCCGCTCAGTCCCACTACCCTGGCCGAGGAAAACACGGCTCAGGCCGCGGCGCATCGAGGGGAGCGCCGGAGCGCAGACATGCAGTGGCGGCTCCGGAAGCTGGAGAGCGGAGGGCTCCGGCGCGCTGCGGGGCGCAGGACGTAAGCCGGAACCCTCGGCAGCCACGCGGCGTGCAGGGGAAGAGACGGAAGGTCGGTGCGAGGCAGCTCTGCTCGAGCAGTCCGGGGCGGAGCTGGGCGGGGCGGAGGCCGAGCGCGGCCTCTGGGCTTCGGTCCTCCTCCGGCCGGAAATGAGGAAGGCGGGAAGTCTCTTCCGGCAGACACCAGGCGGCACTTTAGGGGCGTTGGCATGGGGAAGAGTGTTTCTGTAACACTGCCGGCTGCGCGCACGGGGTGGGATGGGGCGGGTGTCGGTGCAGGGGCTCTCGGAAGGGACGGATATAGCTGTGACACTGCCGCGACGCTTTGAGGGGACTGTGTTGGTGTGGTACCGGTGCACGCTTGAAGGAGCAGGCGGAACCAGATGGCCATGGGCATGTGGGCATCTCTGGACCTGATGTGGGAGATCCCAACCGAGAAACGTATCTTTGGGGCCGTGCTCCTCTTCTCCTGGACCGTGTATCTCTGGGAGACCTTCCTAGCACAGCGTCAGGTGAGCCTAGACAGGGCCCGTCTAACCCCGACACGCCACCAGCTCTAGGCCAGTCACGGTCTTGATCCCAAGTCCCGGAATGCTGCCGCCCCGGTACCCAGCCTCGACCCTCTGGGTCCCTACTGAGCGTTCTAACTTGGTCCGATGGTGGGATTGGCCTCAAGTGGACCTGGTGCTCCAGGGACGTTTTCCGCAATGTGATCGTGGGACTCTTAGGCGGGTTAGGGCCTGGTGAAAGGGAAAGCAGCCCGCCGCCTCGTCAGCCTTTAGCTCCTGAGCCTGCCCCACAGCTTCCTTAAGATCCCCAGGCTTCTCTTTTTTATCTTCGGCAGCGACGCATAAACCTTCAAAGGGTGACACTAACATTTTACAGTCACAACTTCAAGACGTTTGTATAATCATGTTCAACCATATAATCAGGAAACCATTTTCTGAAAATAAAGATTTTGTAAACCTTCCAAGACCCTGAGCTCTTTTCCCTTAAAAAAAAAAATGAGAGAGTATGTTGTTTTATTGGCCAGACAATATTTTCTTGTTTTTCTCAAAAGCGTCTTACTGTTTTTGTTTAAACAATTAAAACAGTGAAGTAGAAAGGGAAAGTTACTTAGAATTCCCTGGAGAGGCACGTAGTTCACAGCTGGATGGATTAGAGAGCTGAACTTCTAAATGAGGTAGATGTTAAGTTTAATTGACTGCTTTATTGCCACCTCTCCCTGCTGGTTTGCTTTACTGACATTCTCTGTTGCTGCCGAAATCTGTCGACCATGATGGTTAGGAAAACCTTTCTCTTTAACGGCTGCAACACTTTTTCTTGAGCATTACAGTCTTTTTCCTCTGAAAATTTCTTCTCATTTGACATTCTGCATAAATCCTTAAATTGAGATTTTTAATTTTTCTATGTCTGTCAATATTTGTGTTGTACCTTGATCTTTTTTCAATCCAGAACATTCAAAGAGGTATTAAGATGGAGAAAGCATTTGTTTCTCTCCCCTGATATTCTCTGACCTAATAGCTCTTTGGATAGCTTCGTTAGTACAGAATCTTGTAGGCCTCAAGAAGATACTGGCATAAAGTAAACACACAGATGGGGTATTGAACATTTCACTGTCTTACTTGAGTAATAAACCTAGTTACAGTAACTACTTTTCTGTATGTAGTATCTTTACTCAGTTATGCTTTAATGTAACGCCTCTTAGTGAGGATTTGGTAAGATGCACAACAGTAGAGAAGCCATTTGCCGTAAAACCATTTTAGAAGATGCTGTCCATTACATTGTTCAGTATCAGTTCCCTGTATTATGTCCCACGGGCTGAAATTACCTTTCCAAATTTTATATAATGAAAAAGTTTGTCTTTCTTGAAGACCTAATATGTTTCTGTTATTCCTTAAGTTTCTCTTAATTTGGCTTCTAGAACCAAATGTAATTACTAGCCACAATATCTGCTAATACTCATGCTTAGCATATTTGCTTCCTTCTTTCATCCATGAATTTGTTTTCTACATTATAGAACGTATGTTACACCTGAAGTGAGTGGTACCCTTTGCGAAGCTACAATTTTGGTTTATATATGCAAACTGAAAGGTGATGACAGCCCTCATTTTATTCTTACCTAGTCAGCTAGCCTCAGATTCTTTGTTCTTTTACTTTCCTCATCAGTTGTTTTAGGGGACAGTGTGCTCGATCGAATGCAACTTTTGTGTATATCTAAAGTGAATTCAGCAGGCTTAAGAGACGAGTTAATGCTATAAGCCATTCCATGTTTGATCCTAAGTGACTATTGTAATAAATAATGAGTTGGTTTGACTGTTTCATTAAAGTGTTTTCAAAATATTTCAGAGACGAATATATAAAACAACAACTCATGTACCACTGGAGTTAGGACAGATCATGGATTCAGAAACATTTGAGAAGTCCCGACTCTATCAGCTGGATAAAAGTACCTTCAGCTTCTGGTCAGGACTCTATTCGGAGATTGAAGGCACTGTGAGTAATTTGTCTCGAAGAGACAGTCGGTCCAATAGTTTAATACTTTGTATGTTTTCTTTTTTGTATTCTTGTGATACAAAAGAGAGTATCGCATCTACAAATCCCAGAATGTTTTCCTGGCCTTTGTTATTGATAGAATAGGTGTGGAGCAAAAGACTCAGAAATGTAACTGTTTAGTTATGATTTCACTTATATATGGAATCTAGGGAACAAAATAAGCTGACAAAAAAACCAGAAACAGACTCAGAGAGAACAGACTGACAGTTGTCAGAGGGGAGGGGTGTTGGGGTGGTAGGTGAAAAGGATGAAGGAATTAAGAAAAAACCCTCGTGGATACAGACAACAGTGTGGTGATTACCAGAGGGAAAGGGGGGTGGGGGGTAGAATAGGGTAAAGGGGCACAAATGGTGATGGAAGGAGACTTGACTTGGGGTGGTGAGCACACAATACAATATGCAGATGATGTATTAGAGAACTGTACACCTGAAACCTATATAATTTTATTAACCAATGTCACCCCAGTAAATTCAATAAACATTGTTTTTAAACTTTCTGGAAAAAAAATGATGGAATCTGGCAACCGTCACCGAGGCCAGCTGTGAAGAACCTTGTGCTGTAAGTTATTCTCGTGGCAGCCCCACCTGTCTTCACGCCTCCATCCCAACTCTGCAGCCTGTCTCCCACGCTGCAGCCACAGGGACTCTGAACAACCGTTTTGATCATGTTATTCTCCTGCAGGGTGCAGTCCACGTTTCTTTGTGTGGTTTGTGAGGTGGTTTTGGCTTACTCGAGCCTCATCTTTTGATTTCTTCCCCCAAATTCTTTCCCCTTCTTTACTGTACTCATACCCAAGTTGGTTTCCTATGACTTTGAGTCTTTTTACGTGCGGGTATCTCTGTCTGGGGTAGACATGTGGGTATCTCTGTCTGGGGTAGCCCTTCTCTCCCTCTTCAGTGCCACTCACTCACTAGGGTCTGATTAATCCCTACTGTTCCGTTAGGATCCAGCTGAGACAGATCTTTTCCAAGGAGCTGTTGGAAACTTCCCCTGTCCCTCCTGAGGCTCCTCAGAGAGGAACAGTGAGGTGACTCCTCTTAACAAAGTGAATTCCGCAAACTTAGTGTCTGTTGTGAGAAGTCGTGTTTCTCCAACATTATTCTTCTCACATTTTACGAGCTGCCGCTTCATTTGAACGTCCACGTGATTTGGTGAATACCTTTGTTCACTGTATCTGTCCAAGACCAAGGGTGTGCTGAGAAGGGGGCCCGCTTCTCTGAAACCCTGACTCCTGCCTCAGGAGTCCCCTTTTCCTTACCTGGAGAAGGCGCAGACAGCCCATTCTGCCCCAATCCGTTAAGTGGACACGACCCTCACTTATACCAATACTGCCACTTTGTCCTGACTGAAGAGGTTTTTCCTGTTAAGGAGAAACCAGTTATGGAGGCATAAAGCTTGGTTCAGATTCCGTTTCTGTCACTCATGAGCTGTGGGATTTTGGACAAGTTGCTGAGCCTTTCTAAGCTCGTTCCCTGACTATGGTCTAGCGACGTCAGGGGAGTTGTCTGCACTCAGACGTGATTGGACGGGGCCTGGGCCCTGTCTCTTGGTGGAGTGGAAAATTCGAGCCAGTGGAGCCAAATCCTTATAGAAAGCAGCACGTAGATTTTTTTTTAAATCGTTTGTTGTGGTCTTTTGGCAAAAGCTGTTTTTAAATAGCTTTATGGATATATAATTTACATATCATGCAATTCATCCATATAAAACGTACAGGCAAAAACCTTTTAACAGTCTAGATTTAGTATCTCAATTGGTTTGTCTTCATCGAAATGCATATTTTATCCTCAGTGAGATTGGTCCTTTTTTGTTTATAACATGATGGTTTCTGGTACTGCTCAAATGTGAGCCAAGTATGCTTTGTTTTATAGCTTATTCTTCTCTTTGGAGGAATCCCTTATCTCTGGAGACTTTCTGGACGGTTCTGTGGCAGCGCGGGCTTTGGACCAGAATATGAGGTATGTACATCGTCTTCTTAACTTCCTTGGCCCTAAAGCGATGCCTGCCCTTTGTGTGCTCATTTCCTTTGTGAGCCGGTCATCGCAGACTCAGACACAGGGGGACTGGGTAAGGTAGTCTCTAGTTAGGCAGCTGCTTCTCAGAACAACTCTGCCACCAATGGGAAAGCCTGAGTTCTGTCGCGCCCACACTAAGCAGGAACTCTGTCCCACACAACTTAGCAGGTACTTCAGACAAAGACAGAGGGTATCTCTTCCAGTCTCCATTGAGCTGCTTGGCTTGGCTACCTACTCTTCCAGGAGCTCCAGTTTAAGGCAAAGCCTTGAACCTGAGACTTCCCACCCATCATGGGTGTTGGGACACTGCTTCCTGACTTTTCCTTAGAAATTGTCAAGTCTTTCCCCTCCTTTCCAATTCCTTTTTGAGATGCTAGATCTCTTTTACATGTAGAGGTACCTTGCACTTTAATTCAGCTCATCTGATGTCCCTTTCCTGTATGGCTTCTTCTAAAGCAGCCGAATTCTGTTATGACCCCTTTTCCTGTGACGCCTCTCTGTCTTCACAGACTCTTTCTCCTGACCTGTTACGTGTGGGTTGCAGTTTACTCACATAATCTCTGTGTTGTTTCCAAAAGGATTTAAGGTGGCTTCGTGTAACGTCACAACCGGCTCCCTTTTCAGTTCTCACCCTAAATGTCACTTTCTCAGAGAGGCTTTCCCTGACCGCTGCACCTTGAGTAGAATTCACCTGGCGCTCTTTGATGAAGCACGTCTCCTTATTTTATTTCCTTCATAAAGGCACTTGCCACTGTCTGCAGCTACCTTGTTTATTTGTTTTCTTTTTATCTCCCTGACAGGAATTTTAAGCTCTAAGGGGACAGAGACCT
The DNA here is from genome assembly GCA_007922815.1 of Macrotus californicus. Lineage (NCBI taxonomy): Eukaryota > Metazoa > Chordata > Mammalia > Chiroptera > Phyllostomidae > Macrotus > Macrotus californicus. The sequence goes on from VMDR010002769.1 coordinate 35,078, forward strand.
TTTATATACATGTCCTTCACTGCTATGTCACTACTCCGTAAATATTTGTTGAATGAATGAACACAATTTATATACATATATGCATTAGAAATATTTCTTACCTTAATGGGACATGTTTTATATAATGTTCTGAGATGATATTTTTGTCTCTGACAATGCTTTAGAGATCTGTTCCTGTCTATAAGTCTTTGTTTTCTTTAACGTCTCCCTGGTACTGGCTATCCTCTCCTGCATAGTTCTGGTACACACAAATCTCAGTCACCACGGTTTAGTTGAATAATACCAGTCCCTTAACAACATGGTTCCGGTCTCAGTTACCGTAGTGTATTATGTGAGCAACTGCATAAGAGACAAACTTCCCTGCTGGCTCTTTGGCCCACAGATCACTTGCAAATAACAGATGCTCATAGTCATCAGTGACCCAGCACCTCACTTTGTTCAGAGGGTGCCAGCGAGTGGTCAACCTGTCGGTTACGTCGAGTGCATGTCGTGTGGCCTCCTGGTCTCCCAGCTGTATATCCACATGACATTTAGCCAAAAAATGGCTAGTTGAAAGGGAATTGGCCAACAAATATGAAAGTATAGCTAAGAAGAGGAAAATGGTTTCACCGAAGTGAAATTCAAATCTGACGTGTGTGAAGGTATAGACGAAGTAGCTGCCCCCGAGAAGGCCGACCCTGCTGCCCTGAGAGGTTAGACATGCAGCCAGAGGGACCCAGTGAAGGTGGCGTGGGTATACGTGAGGAAGGTGGTGTTGACAGAAAGGGTGACAGTGTCCCGGAGGTGGTGTGACTGGCAGAAACCCTCACATTGGAGGACCTCAGAGATATTTTATGACGTTGAAAGCTCAGGGGTGCAACGTTCAAAGCTGATGTAAACTTTGAGAAGGCGAGCATTGTCCAAACTGCTTGAAGAAATAAACACTAATTCTTAATGTTTCTAATGATTTAAATTATAGTGTACTAAGTGAGTGTTAGTTTTATTATTTTTCCGTATCCTTACATAGTTAGAGGAGATAGCCAAAATTTTAAAGATCATAGAACAATTGTTTTTTATATTGATGATTAAGATGTGTTGATAAACTAGGGAGAATGGGGGATGTTTCAGAAGACGATAGATGAGCAAAGTCTGGATTTTCAAATCTTTAACTGTCTGTATGACTTCAGGTAACTTTCATACTGTGCCTCTGTAATATAAGAGGACTTATTTTAATATCTCCTTCCCTAGCAAGTAACCTTTGAGGGGATAGATGATGTTTCAGACCTGGTATTACCCAGAGAAACAAGCACACAGCTTGAGATCTAGAAGGTACCCAGCAAGCACTCACAGATTTGTTCACCAGTAATTCATTGTAAGAATGAATTAATATTACACTATAAAAACTGCCGGGTTTTTTTCCTTCTTGTGTTTAGATCACTCAGTCCTTGGTGTTTCTGCTGATGGCTACACTTTTCAGTGCGTTGACTGGTTTGCCATGGAGTCTTTATAATACTTTTGTGATAGAAGAAAAACATGGTTTCAATCAGCAGGTATGGTAGAGAAGGCAGATGTTCTCTTTTAAATGTGAAGACCTCTGTGCTCTTGTCTTCTGTTAGTAATAGTTGAAACATAGTTTGCTGTTTTAGAATGTGAATTAAATGAGAAAAAAGAACTGCATACGGTAAAGAGCGTGGTTTAAGGTCTTGCCACAAACTCTTCTAGCTCTAATGTCTAGGGTTTTTCAGCTAAGAACATTTAAATGTTTATTTTAAACTGTAAAATGCAGGACATTTATTGTCTTAGGTTGCCTACTGTCATGTAATATAGTCTCACTGCCTTTTAATTTCTTTAATGGCTTTAGTAATGTATCTTTTTATATTCATTTAAAAAGCAGTTTCTCAGTTTCTTGTGATGATGTTTTCTCTTTTCAGACTTTGGGATTCTTCATGAAAGATGCAATCAAAAAATTTATTGTAACTCAGTGCATTTTATTGCCTGTGTCTTCACTTCTGCTTTACATTATTAAAATTGGGGGTGACTACTTTTTTATTTATGCCTGGCTGTTCACATTAGTTGTTTCTCTGGTGAGTAAAATTTTTGTTTCATTTTCTTTTACAAAGTTCCTTGGTGTGATAAGTATGGTTTAGACTTCATTGGCACGTAAACAGTTATTAAGAAGCAGATGAAATATAAGTAGGTGCTCATAAATTCCCCTCTTGGTTTCTGTTTTTGGTTATTGAAATAGAATTGACTCTGACATAGATTTTTCTCCTTCTGTTGACTGTTACAGATCCTAGAGGCTAGTTGTTACTTGTAATGATCCAGTTGTCAGGCAGTTTTGGGCTATGCATTGATGGGTTGCCACCAGAACGGATGACATGGTTTGATAATGTAATGACTCTTGACTGAACTCCATTGCCTAGAAATCATGGCTGTTGTGAAGAGATTGAAGAGGGACAAGAAGAAAAAAGCATAAACTTAGCTGGTTTTTCTTTGCCCTTCTTCCTCCTAGCTCCCTTTCCCCTCTCTCGCTTGTCCCTTCTCTACCCCTTCTGGCTTTCCCCTTCCTTCCCCCCTCCTTTCTTCCCTCCCCCACTGTCACCTCTCCCTGTCTCTCTTCCTTCTCCCTCCCTGTTCTTCTCACTCCCCCTTTCTTTGCTCTCCCTCACATCTTCTTTTCTGCTTCTCCTTCCTGTATTCCAAACTGTCACAGTACAAACACTACAGCACAATCGAAATCGTCTGTTGGCAGCCCCTAGAAAATGTCATCTGTCCTCTCTTAACTCCACTGACGAGGAGGTTTGTTTCAGTCTGAACTGCTATGATGCTCATTGTCTCACTTCCCACTGGTGGGAAGTGCTCAAGCAAGTGCTCTCTCAACCGAAGTGCACAGTTGTGATCTGCAGGTAATTAATTGTAGCAGACCAACCAAACAACAGACAGCACACAGTCAAGTTCTAGTAGTTATTTCTTAGCAAAGACTCCCAGTCTATCCCGGTTACTTGGAAAGGCAGAATTCCAAGTTGTTGTGGGCTTACGAAGTGTCAGAAATCCCCAGGATAGTTTTGAATGGACCATTTGACTTTTCAGTTATTACCACCTAGAGACTACTCCTTTTGATTTGATTCATCAAACACTTAATATCTGGTATGATGTGGGGCTGGGAATATCAGAGCAAATAAAATAAGGTCCCTGTTCTTGAGGCTAGGATCACATAGCTGTTTTAATGTAGTTGAATTTGTATATGAGTAGTTTTTCTTTAAGAACATATTCATAGGTCATTCTGACATTTACTTTTCAGGTGCTTGTCACAATCTATGCTGATTATATTGCCCCCTTATTTGACAAATTCACACCTCTACCTGAGGGAAAGCTTAAACAAGAAATTGAAGTCATGGCAAAGAGTATTGACTTTCCTTTGACTAAGGTATATGTTGTTGAAGGTAAGGCTACTGGGGGTAAGAAGATTTCATTTGACTGGTTTGTTTTATTTGAGTACTTTATTCTTAAAACTTTAATAAATGAACAAATCAGTTTTTTTTAATCGGTATCTAAAGGTTAGGATTTTACATTTTGGCTTTTGAAGACTTATAGGAATTGATGACATAGTTCAGGGGTGGAGACCAAATGCTGCTCTTGCCTGACGCTGTGTTTTCAGTGCTGTTTTAATTTGCAGCCAAGGCCTTCACTGCTCCCCGTTATATCGTGTGTATCAGACTGGTTTATGTGCTTCTGCTCCCTGCCTGGCTCCTAGTAATTAACTTGGACTCTTGCATAGTCAGATTCCATTGAGCACTAGTTTGGGGGCTCCTAAACAAAACCATTGTTACTGGCTTTGTCTCCTTCAACAAACTTCAGTGTTCTGGAGGACTCTGATTGCACCTGCAGGTTACCAAAACTGCACTACCATTGGGTGGCGGTAAGCTGTCTTACTAGCTTATGTACGACTACTAAAGTCACAAGGAAGCTCACAGAGATGCAGACTAACACTGGTGTGTGGCCCCGTGAATTTCAGAGTCACGAATGGAAATCCATGTACGTGAGTGAGACTGGTTCTTCCTCCACTGCTTATCAGCTGGGGAATCCTGGACAAGTCACTTCATCCCTCTGGGTTTCAGTTTTGCTTCCTCTAAACCCCAGTTTTGGCAAACATTTTCTGTAAAGGCCTAGATAGTAAAAGTTTAGGCTTTGCAGGCCACATGTTCTGTGTCACAGCTATTTAACTCTGTCATTATAGTACAAAAGCAGTCACAGGTAATACATAGACACATGAGCCTGGCTGTGTTCTCATAAAAATTTATTTCTAAAAACAAATGGCAGATTGGATTGGGCCTGCAAGCCATAGTATGCCCATCCCCCCTCTAAACTAAAAAATCACCGATTGGATGAAGGAGTAGAAACTGAGGTGGACGTAATTGTGGGGCCAGGGGAGAACAGAGACGGCCGTAGCCGGAAAGAGTGAGTTAACAGCAACCAGGAGAGTGTAGACATCTTCGACTTCAGGTAGCTTCCGAGGTTATTCAGCCAAACTGAAGGGACGGTTGGAACGTTTCTGTGGGGAAATGTTAGGAGAATAAGCCAATTCATGTTACTGTAGCCTCTGAGATCACTGCTCTTTTTTAATATTAAACTAGCAGCACACTGATGAGTACAGCAGTTTCTGAGGGGCTTTTACTGAAGGGGCAAACTCATTTGCTGATCACTTAAGTTATAATCAGATAATATGAAACGGCAGCTAATGATGTGTAATATACACCATCAGTGCTATATGATTTTAGATGAAGTAGTCAGGGGAGGCTTTATGTAGGGTTATGATATAAGCTGGGACCTTACAGAAAATCAAGATTTGAGTAGGTGGAGGGGTAGAATTTCGGAGGTCAGGTTGTGGAGTCAGTAGTCTTGGGTTTGAATCCTAGCTCTATCACAGTTACCTTGTGACTTTGAGCAACTTAACTTTGTTAAACAGAAGGTTGCTCACTGGTAGTGTATGCTTTTATTGTTAATAATATTAACAGTCCTCAGAAATATTTTGAATGAATGAATGTTGTTACCAAGAATAACAATAACACACATTACAAAGTTGTAAATTAATAGGAATATTGTTGTGAGGAACCAAGATTCCTGCTCCCAGAAAATATCAGATAGCAAGTGCTTGCAGAGAATTAAACTAGTGTGATGTGAAGAATTACTGAGTAGATACTTTAGAGTAAGTCATCAGGCAAGACCTTTCTGAGCAAGTGATTTTAAGCTAAGACCCAAAGGAAGGAGCCATGCCTGCTGCCATCAGTAGAAAGACCTTCCAGAGCTTTGAATCTTCAAGAAACAGAAGTCCAGCGTGGCTGCCATATTACAGTAGAGTGTTCGGACATGAAATGTGAGACAAAAGCAAGAGTCAGACCACAAAGACTTTTATAAATCGGTGGAAGGAGCTTAGATTTTAAGTTCAAGGGAAAAGCCACTGAAGGTTTTTAAAAGATTTTGTTTATTTATTTTTAGACAGAGGAATGGAGGGAGAAAGAGAAATATCAATGTGTGGTTGCCTCTCATGCGCCCTCTACTGGGAACTTGGCCTGCAACTCAGGCATGTGCCCTGACTGGGAATTGAACCAGTGACCCTTTTGTGTCAGGATGGTGTTCAGTCCACTGAGCCACACCAGCCAGGGCGCCATTGAAGGTTTTAAGCAGGAAAGTGACATGGTCTGGTTTTTGTTTTTAAAATAAGTTGGTTTGCTATATGGAGAATAGATTATAGAGGCAGCCAGAATTGAAGCAGGGGGAGCAGTTAGGGAGGTTGTTGTAGGATAGGTAAGAGATAGTGGTAGCTTAGACTAGGGCAGTAGTGATTGATGGACAGAAGTGGGTACACTGTGGATATGTTTTAGAGGTAGAGTTTGCTAATAGATTACATGGAAAGGAATAAGGGGGACAGGGAGACATTAAGGATAATGACGTAGGTTTTTAGCCTGGGCAATTAGATAAATGTTAGCTTACTGAGATTGGAAAAAACTGGAAGACAGCGGGTTTATGCAAAATTAAATTGGATATGTTGCATAGTGAGATAACTATCGAACATTGAACTAAGAATTTGGCAAGCAGTAGTTAGTTGCAAACAAGCAGTAGAAACCCCTGTGCCTGACTTAAGCAGGAAAAATATTGCTTATTGAAATAATATTTGATAGCTTACTGAATCACCAGGAAAGTTGAGTTTACCAAGCTTGGAAAATGGGCTGTTCTCTAGGGAGATGAGGAACTAAGAATTTCACTGCAGAACCAGTCTGGGAGGACACTACTGTCACCTCCTACTGTTGATTTCTGCAGTCTGCACCCCTAACGTCCCTGCCACTAGCACCTACACAACTAGTTCCTCACTGCCCTGCTTCTTTGCTAATTAGCTAACTATTCAGAGTCCCCAGTGGGCACATTTGATTGACTGAGCCAGGGCACGAGCTAGCTGCCAGGATGCTGGGGAAACAAATGTCTGGTTTTTTAGAGTTCTCAAGTGACAAGAGGTCTCTCACAAGATATGGTGTGAAATTCCCTAAACTCTGAAATGAGATTCCAATCCTGGGCAGGGTGAAAAACACATAAGAATATATACAACCAGAGGACCCAAAGAAATAAAATTAGAAACCAAAGAGAAGTTACCACCAACACCACAGAAATGCAAAAGATTTTAAGAAATTACTACCAATAACTATATGCCAAGAAATTGGACAACATAGGCAAAATGGACAAATTTCTAGAAATATATATAAAAGCTTCCAAAACTGAATCAAGAAGAAGCAGAAAGCCTGAATAGACTGATAATAACTAATGAAATTGAAGCAGTAATAAAAAAACTCCCAGCACACAAAAGCCCTGGAGCAGATGGCTTCACAGGTGAATTTTACCAAACATTTAAAGAACTAACTCCTATCCTCAAACTATTCCATAAAATTCAAGAAGAGGGAAGACTCCCAAACTCTTTTTATGAGGCCAGTATTATCCTAATTCTAAAGCCAGGTAAAGACACAACAAAGAAAGAGAACTACAGGCCAATATCTCTGATGAACATAGATGCTAAAATCTTCAACAAAATATTGACAGTCTGGATCCAGCAATACATTAAAAAGATCATACTCCATGATCAAATGGGATTCATCCCAGGGATGCAAGGATGGTACAATATTCACAAATCAATAAATAATACACCACATAAACAAAATAAAGATAAAAATCACATGATCATATCAACAGATGCTGAAAAGGCATTTAATAAAGTACAGCACCCCTTTATGATAACACTCAGCAAAGTGAGAATAGAGGGAGCATGCCTCAACATAAGGCCATATACGAGAAACCTATGGCCAGTATCATTCTGAACAGGCAAAAACTAAAAGCTCTCCTCCTAAGATCAGGAACAAGACAAGGGTTCCTGCTTTCACCACTTTTATTCAACATAGTATTGGAAGTTCTAGGCACAGTGATCAGACAAGAAAAAGAAATAAAAAGTGGAATATCCAATTTGGAAAGGAGGAAGTTGAATTCATTATTTCCAGACGACATAATATACAGAGAAAACCCTATAGTCTCCACCAAAAAACTACTCAACCTAATAAGTGAATTTGGCAAAACAGCGGGATACAAAGTCAATATTCAGAAATCAAAGGCATTTTTGTACACCAACAATGAAATACCAGAAACAGAAACTAGGGAAAATCCCATTTACTATAGTAACAAGAAAAATAAAGTACTTAAGAATAAACTTAACCTGGGAGGTAATAGACTTGTACTTAGAGAATTACAGAACACTGAAGAAAGAAATTAAGGAAGAAACAAATAAGTGGAAGCATACACCATGTTCATGGATTAGAAGAATTAACATCATTAAAATGCCCATACTACCCAAAGCAATCTGTAGATTCAACACAATCCCTATTAAAATACCAATGGCACCCTGGCTGGTGTAGCTCAATGGGTTGAGTGCGGGCTGCAAACCATAGGGTCACTGGTTCAATTCCCAGTCAGGGCACATGCCTGGGTTGCAGGCCAGATCCCCAGTGGGGGCCACATGAGAGGCAACCACACTTTGATATTTTTCTCCTCTTTCTCCCTCCCCCTCTCTCTAAAACTAAATAAAATCTTTTAAAAAAATACCAGTGGCATATTTCACAGATCTAGAACAAATATTTCAAAAAATTTATATGGAACCAAAAACAACTCCAAATAGCCTTAGCAATCTTGAGAGAGAAGAACAAAGTAGTAGGGATCATAATACCTGTTATCAAAATATACTACAATGCCACAGTAATCAAAACAGTCTAGTACTGACACAAGAACAGACACATTGATCAATTGAACAGAATAGAGAGCCCAGAAAATTAACCCATGTTGCTATGGTCAATTAATGTTTGACAAAGGGGGCAGGAGCATAAAATGGAGTAAAAATAGCTGTTCAATAAATGATGTTGGGTTATCTGGACAGCTACATGCAAAAAAATGGAAGTAGACCACCAACTTACACCACACACCAGAATAAACTCAAGATGAATAAAAGACTTAAATATAAGTCGCAATACCATAAAAATCCCACTGGAAAACATAGGCAGGAAAATTTCATATATTCCATGCAGCAATATTTTCACTGATATGCCTCCTAGGGTAAGGGAGATAAAGGAAAAAGTAAACAAATGGGACTACAACAAATTAAAAAGCTTCTGCAGGGCTAAAGAAAACATCAGAATGAAAGGGGATTCAACCACCTGGGAAAACATATTTGCCATTGATACCTGGGACAAGGGTTTGATCTCCAAAACATGTAAAGAACTCATACAGCTCAACACCAGGAAGACAATTCAATTAAAAAATGGACAAAGGACCTGAACAGACAATTCTCTAAAGAGGACATACAGAGGGCCCAGAGACATATGAAAGGATGCTCAGCATCACTAGCCCTCAGAGAGATGCAAATTGAAACCCCAATAGATCCCACCTCACACTGGTCAGAATGGCCATCATTAACAAGTCAAGAAACAAGTGCTGGCAAGGATGTGGAGAAAAGGAAACCCTAGTGCACTGTTTGTGGGAATGCAGACTGATGCAGCCACTGTGGAAAAAAGTATGGAGTTTCCTCAAAAAACTACAAATGAAATTGTCTTTTGACCCAGCAGTAACACTGCTGGGATTATACCCTAAGAATCCTGAAACACCAATTCAAAATAACCTATGCACCCCTATGTTCATAGCAGCGTTATTTACAATAGCCAAGTGCTGGAAACAGCCTAAATGCCCATCAGTAATTGAGTGGATCAAAAACTGGTACTTTTACACAATGGAATACTATGCAGTAGAAAGAAAGGAGGAGCTCCTACCCTTCGAGACAGCATAGATGCAACTGGAGAACATTATGCTAAGTGAAATAAGCCAGGTGATGAAAGACAAAGACCATGTGATCTCACCTATAAGAGGAACCTAATGAACAAAACAACACACTAGCAAAATAGAACCAGAGGCATGGAAACAAGGAACAGACTGACAGTGACCCGAGGAGAGTGGGGAGGGAGATAAAGGAGGGTAAGCAGGGGAAAGGACCAGTCAAAGAACATGTATGGATGGCCTATAGACATGGACAGCAGTGTGGGGATTGACTGTGGCAGCGGGGGGCTGGGCTGGATGGGGGAGAGCAAAGGGGGAAGATTGGGACAACTGTAATAGAACAACAGTAAAATGTTTACTTAAAACAATATAAACAACCAATATGCACTATACATCCATGTGGAGATGGAGAGATATATAGGCAGCTGGATATATGAGTTTGGAGTCCTAAGGAGAGGTCTGGGCCAGGAATATTAATATGGAAGTATCTGGCACAGAGGTGGTGTTTGATGCCATGGATGAGGGGGCTCGGGGCAGAGTCAGCATCAGAAACTGCGAAGGAGAGACCACTGAGGTAGGAAGGAAAACAGGAGAAAATACCATTCTCTTTGAGATTGGAAAATAAAGTGTTTTAAGGAGAGTGGTCTGCTGAGAGGTTAAGATCAAACATCATAAACAAAAGTGACACAGGTGGCAATGCCTTACATTTGCATAGAACATTTTGATTCTCAGTGTTCTCAAATACATTACTTCATACCTCAAGTAGGTATCATTAGTCCATTCAGTGAACAAACATTATCGAATATATACTGTATGCTAGGCACAGGGATACAAAAAGCTTATGGTCTTGTGCAGGAACTTTTGTTTATTTTATTTTATTTATTTTTAGAGAGGAGAAGGGAGTGAGAACGAGAGGGAGGGAAACATCAATGTGAGGTTGCCTCTCGCACCTGCCCCACTACTGGAGACCTGGCCTGCAACCCAGGCATGTGCCCTGACTGGGAATTGAACCCACAACCCTTTGGCTCGCAGACTGGCCCTCAGTCCACTGAGCCACACCAGCCAGGGCATTGTGCCGGGACTTTAAACTTTAGTGAGTACTATATAAGAATTCCCTGGAGAGTTTGTTAAAAAACAGATTCCCAGAGATTCTGATCTCGTAGGTGTTTCTAACATCTACATCCGACTAGCACCATGAACTTATTTTGGTATAAGTCTAAATGTTCCTTGGGCCACATTTTGAGATACTTGGACCAGTGGGAGATATTAAGATGTTAATTTTATTTTATTTATATGCATGCAGTCTGCCTGCTTCCATAAATAAATTCAAGCAGCTTCTTGGAAATATTTTTAAATTAATTTTTAAAAAAATCAGAATTAGAGAAGACAGAGATGAGAAAGAGGTATAAGACCTCAGATTGATTCACAGCTTCCCAAATCCTAAGGTCCTATATTGTTGGCAAAGTCGGACCACTTTTGGTTCTTAACATCCAAGCAATTAAACAAAAACTGAAAAATAAATAGGTAAATAAATGCCACTATTTATCAAAACCTTACTATATTCTAAACATACTGCCAAACATACTGCTATATAAATAAAATATACTATACTCTAAATATACTACTTAAATATTCTTCAGAAATATGAATAGATACTAAATTCACATTTATAGTGAGAGATCTCAAATTCTCAAGAGAAACATGTTTTATAGTTTTTTGTTTTTGTTTTAAAGATTTTATTTAGTTATTTTTAGAGGAGAAGGAAGGGAGGAAGAGAAACATCCATGTGTGGTTGTGTCTCCTTCGTCCCCTGCTGGGGACCTGGCCTGCAACCCAGGCATGTGTCCTGACTGGGAATTGAACTGGTGACCCTTTGGTTCACAGGCCCATACTCAACCCACTGACCTACATCAGCCAGGGCTATAGTTTTTTTTTAAAAAAAGCATATACATAATAGTAGTTTATATGCATCAGGCTCATAAATAAATCAGTAGTCGATATAAATCAGTAGTTTAGTTGACTTACTTAGAATTTCTCATGTAATCCTCAGTCCAGTCCAATGAGGTCGATGCTGGTTTGCGTCGTAAAACTTAAAGAAATTAAGAAAGTTTCTTCCATTTGCACAGCTAATACATGGCAGAGCCAAGATTTGAACCCAAAGTCTGCTTTTAATTGCTAAATTCACTGCACATTATAGAATATTTAGAAAATAAAATATATATGTAAAGAAGAAAATAAAAATCAACCATAGTTCAGCTACTGTTGGCCACTGTTAAAAATGTAGACATTTTTTTCAGTCTTTTAAAAAGTAGCTCTAATTATTTTCTGAGTATAAAAGTACATTTGATTAAAAGCCTAGGGAAAGAGACAAAAGTGTAAAGGAGGGAACAAAAATCCATGCTTCTAGAAGCCACTTCAGCATTTCTTTTTAACACCAGTATTTTGATATATCTCTTAATAGGCTTTTGTGTATGCTTTTCTATTTACATGTACATTTTATTCCATGATAATAATGGAACCATATATACATAAAGTTTTATATCCTCAGTATAGATCTTGTTAAGTCTTCAAAAGTATAATTTTGGGAGACTGCTTAAAATTCCATTTCATAGCTTTACCAAAATTTAATCATTCCACTGCAGCTGGGCATTTCGGCTTTCCTTATTTACTTACTGCCTACAGCTCTGCTGAGCAGAAATCTGCGCGGGCGAGACTGCAGGTGAACAGACACCTCCCGCTGCTGGCGGTGGTTTATGTGGGCACAGGTTTCTTCAGCTATTCAGCAATTTGAAAGTGTTAATGTCCTTTCCAGTAATTCAATTTCTAGGAGGCTTCCCAAGGACCCCAGACTTTTTAATTATTTTCCATGCTTTGAACTGTCTTTTCCTTAGGATCTAAACGCTCTTCCCACAGCAATGCTTATTTTTATGGCTTCTTCAAGAACAAGCGAATAGTTTTGTTTGACACTCTACTGGAAGAGTATTCTGTCCTAAACAAAGACACCCAGGAGGAGTCTGGCATGGAACCCCGCAATGATGGAGAAGGAGACAGTGAAGAAGTAAAAGCTAAAGTTAAAGTGAGTTCTTTTCCTCCGAGACGCTGGTTTATTTCCCGTGACAGCTCAAAATAACGTCAATTTCTACGTGAGTGTTGAATTCAGGGAGACTGTCCAATACAGCACAACACATGGCCCCTTTATCATTCTGATATTTGGGAGGGGTTATCACTGTTACTGCCTGCTAACTATCTTTCAAGCTTTGCAGAGTGTACACATTAAAATTGGAAGCACAGACAGGTAAATTCTTATGATCATAAGCTATCTTCAAAACAGGGACTTTATATATCTTCCTTATGTGTTTATGATCAAAGAAATCCCACAAGCAGGATAAAGAGGAGATAAACACTAATTTGTAGCTTCGTTGAGACAATAATTACAGACCCTGGCAATGGAGAGACTTGGATTTGAATCCTGGTTCTGTCATTTAGTAGCTGTGTGTCCTTGGGGACATTTCGTAATTTGGTCACTTTTCTTTTGTTTGTTTAACAAGTATTTATGAAACATACTCTGTGCCGCGGTACTTAGATTGGCACCAGGAGCACAAAATTAAAGGGGCAGACCCGTGCTCTGAAGGAGCTTACATCATCACAGTGCCATACGGGAACTGCCACAGTGCAGCTACGGACACTGGGTGCAGTGAGAGCCCCAGAAAAGACTTTTCTCAAGTCTGACCTCAGAGTCTCAGAAAGCTCTTTTTGAGTCCTTTTCTGGATGAGGTCAGCTGGTGCTGATCAGCAAAATCTAAAGTACCAAGACTAAATCAGGGAAAGGAGAAAATGATAAGAAACAACACAAATTTAATCTGAAACTGTCACCAGTATTTGTGTGTGCGATGTGCTCTTGGCTTTGGTGTCATTCAGAGACAATTTTGGATCTACGTAATGCTGAGCGAGTAAGTTAAGCTCTCTAAATTATTGGTTTCTTTCTTTTTTTATTTTTTTAAGGTTTTATTTATATATTTTTAGAGACAGGGTAAGGGAGGAAGAGAAACATCAATGCGAGAGAGAAACATTGATCAGTTGCCTCCTGCATGCACCCTGAACAGGGAACAACCTGCAACGCAGGCATGTGCCCTCACTGGGAATCCAACCAGCGATCTTTCGCCTTGCAGGACGATGCCCCAGCAACTGAGCCACACTAGTCAGGGCTAAATCATTGGTTTCTTAACTAAAAAATGAAACCGGCGAGTTTCACATCAGCACTGTTACATTTGGGCCAGATAATTTTTTGTTGTGGGGGGATGCCTTATGCATCATAGGTTGTCTTATGCCTTCGCCCACTAGATGCCAGTGTAAACATCACCACGACCCCCTTGCCACTCCAACAGTTGTGAAGACCAGGAGTGTCTCTAGTTATTGCCAGGTGTCTGAGGGGTAGGGCTTATAGGGCAAGATCGCTCTGATTTGAGAAGCCCTGGGGTCACGAAGATTCAGTGAAACAATGTAGGGTGGAGCAGAGGTAGGGTTACAGTTGTGAGTGTGCAAAACACAGTTTACTCTGTATTATTGCTTGTTAATTATTATTTCCCACACCAACAACCATAAACCTACTTTTGCCACACCCTGTGTTTTGAAATACCTTTAGTTCATATATTCTAAGTACCAGAAAATAACTGTTATCATTTGAGCATCTATTTTGACCTAAAAAGATGGTCTAGTAAACTGCCTAGTCTGTTATAAATATGTAAATGGAACAAAAGTCTGTGAAGAGATCAGATAGCATTGGAAGAGGCTTACCTCCTTTAATTTTTTATTTATTTTTTAAGTGGAGTTTTTATGATGTTGGAATAGGTCAGTTTGGTCTGACGCCGAGTCATAGGACTTTAAGCGAGGAAGAGAACTTAAGGTCGTGTTGTAGATGGGAAAACCGGAGTCCGGAAAGGGTAACCCACTGACAGCACTGAGGAGTCATGCAAGTTCAGCAGGGCATCCTCCTTAGGAGATATCCACGTGCAGGGTGGATTACATTACAGCCAAACTTAGAGTAGATAGTGGTTCACTAATTTTAAGCAATGTAATAAAATTACTGACCTTTAGTATCTATGAGAGCAGTAATCTTTGGCTTAAATTTTTAAAAAGATTGGGTAGTCCTCTGAAACATGTTGAATGGAGTTTGAGTTATTTTCCTGGCTTCTTGAAGAGCCTGTTTTATTTCATCAATAACTTACAAATATTTCAGCATCTATGTGTAAGTTACAAGATGAAGATACATTAGACATAGTCCTACCTAAAGACTCTATAATAGTAGCCCTGGCCAGTGTGGCTCAGTTAATTGGAGCATCATCCTGTGAACCAAAGGTTTGTGGGTTCGATTCCTGGTCACAGCATATGCCTAGGTTGCAGGTTCAGTCCCTGATCCGGGCACACGCAGGAGGCAACCGACAGATGTTTCTCTCTCACATCTGATCTTTCTTTCTCTTTCTCTCTCCTTCCACTCTGTCTCTGAAATAAATATAAATAAATAAATTAAATTAAAAAGAACCTATAGTAAAGCAGACTAGATATGTATACAAATAACCCGTACTTCAAAGCAAAGTGTGGTAAATATACTAAGTGGCTGAAGTAGTGTGGCTTTCAGAAATCAAGAAATTAATATAAGTTCTAATGGTCAGACAGAGTTATTTTAAAAGGATGTTTGAACTAGATAGAATTTTAACTTGGGGATAGGCCTTTTCACATTGAGGACATGAAATGAATAAAGCCATCGCGAGGAAAAGGAAACTCCACAGTCGCTATCCTGAGACTAACGATTGAGTGAATTCTCGTAAATGGAGAAAGTTAGGGAAGGACCAGTGTGTAAAATGCTCCTTCCTGAAGACCTGGAGTGGGCGTTTCCAGTGGCCTGGGAAGTTTAGATTGACTCGAGTAAAGGCCAGAGCTTGTTTTAGGAAGATTAAAATTTGGTGGCAGCACGTGGGCTAGAGGAAAGATTGGAGGCAGGGAGGCTTCCAGGGCCTGTTGCATTAAGATACCCAAGACAGGCACGAAGTGATGAGGGCCTGCACTGGAGGGAAAGGTCAGAATAAGTGGAAGAGTCACAATGGAAGACGGATTTAAAGCGCTTGGGAATTGCTACTGTGCAGAGTGGCGGAGAAGGTCGAAGATTGACTCAACACTCATTAGCTGTGCTGCTTTCCAGTAATGCATGTCCTCCTGGTGAGATGGTTTTATATTATTTTTTAAGATTTTATTTATTTATTTTTAGAGAGAGGGGGAGGGAGGAAGAAAAAGAAGGTGAGAAACATCGATGTGAGAGAGAAACATCAATCAGTTGCTTCCTGTACACGCCCCAAACGGGGAACTGAACCCACAACCCAGGCGTGTGCCCTGACCGGGACCAAACCGGAAACCTTTCACTTTGTGGGCTGAGGCTCCACTGGCAGTGCCACGGGTCAGGGCTGGTGAGATGATTTTAGAGAGTATATCAGTATTTTGAATTTGAATAGCTATGTATTTGTTAATGTTTATTAGGAAAAATAAAGCTAGCATATTATGATTTCATGAACATTGTCATTTAGGATAAGGCTAAGTTTTAAAAAGTAAATTGGATTAAAGAAAGATTAAAGCCCTCACAGTGTGGCTCAGTTAGTTGGAGCATTGTCCTGTAGACCAAGGGGTCGCAGGTTCGATTTTTGGACAGGGCATGTGCCCAGGTTGCAGGTTCGATCCCCCATCAGAGCACGTAGGAGAAAACCACCGGTCAGTGTTTCTTTCTCATATCTATTAAAATTGCCCTCTCTCTCTCAAAGCAATGAAAAAACATGTTCTCAGGTAAGGATAAAGAAACAAAAATGGGCAAAAAGATACTAAGTAAATAGTCATATAATTACATAGATGTGGCAGATGTTTAGGAAACGGTAATTTATTCAGCACCTGCTACTGACCCCCTGCTGTACAATGCTGTGGGGAATGCAAAGATGGTTTTAAGTCTGGATAATGTAGAGAAGATGAATCGTTTCATTTTTAGTGGAAGTTTAAGGAAGAACACCAAAGTTATCTGAAATTCCTCTTAGAGATAACTACTGTGAACATCTTGAATGCCTCTGTGCTGGCTATTAATATTTTTTAAGAATGTCTAGGGAGCTTATTCTCTGGAATTTTACCCTTCAGGAGACAGACGGAACACATAATTTGAACAACCTGTGTCAAAAGCAGTTCAAATAAAAGAAAATTTAAAACCATATAAAAGCTGTACAGAAAAGCTGCCCTTTTGTAGAAGAAAACAAGTACTTCCCAAGCAAGCGCTAGGGTTAGGTGTAAGTCTTCCTAGCTCATAAGTATAATAGAAGTGGCCCAGGCTCCAGAGATGCGGGTTTGAGTTTTACCCACTGTTTATTAGCAAGACTATGTTAAGCAAGACATTTTAGTTTCTTGCCCTGGCTGGGTAGCTCAGTTGGTTAGAGCCTTGTCCCCATACGCCAAGGTTGCAGGTTTGATCTCCGGGCAGGGCACATACAGGAAACAACCAATGAGTACATAAATAAGTGGAACAACAAATCAGTGTCTCTCTCTCTCTCTCTCCCTCTTTTGTCTTTCTCCCTCTTCTCTCCCCACAAATCAATAAATTAAAAAAAAACAAACTTTTTTTTTAAGAGAAGGGAGGGAGAAACCGAGAAACCGGTTGCCTCTGTCATGCACCCTAATAGGGGATCGAACCCGCAGCCTAGGTATGTGCCCTGACCAGAATTGAACCCACAGCCTTTTATTTTATGGGATGATGCTCCAACCACCTGAGCCACACTGGCCAGGGCAATTTTAATTTCTCACCTTCTTCATTTTCTTCCTCTCTAAGATGAAGATAATACTTTCTACCCTGCCCATCATAGTGTTGTGAGGATCAAATGAATCCGTGTATGAATTTTGTATAAAAAGAAAAGTATTGATACTATAGATAGCTAAATATGTGTGGTGTTTACTTTCCTCTCTTTTATATGAAATTAGTGTGGGAAGAGAAGAAAATCTAGTTCTGCCTAAGACTCTACAACAAATAAGCAAGTCCCCTTTTTCTAGAAAGTGATCCTTATTTAAGCCCTTTTCATTCATATCTTTGACTGTGACCCCTGTACAGTTCTGAAGAGCTTCCTCAATCCAGATTTCGGACCTATAGTCTGTGCTCTCTAATAGAGAACTGGATTTTTTTGTTTGTTTGTTTGTTTAATATTTATTTACTTTTAGAGGCAGGGGAAGGGAGGGAGAAAAAGAGAGAAACGTCAATGTGCGAGAGATACATCGATCAGTTGCCTCTCACACGCTCCCAAGTGGGGACCTGGATCAACCAAGGCATGTGCCCTGACTGGGAATCAAACTAGTGACCTTTCAGCTCATAGGCTGGCACTCAGTCCACTGAGCCACACCAGCCAGGGCGAGAACTGATTGTTTTTATAAAAGAATTGATAGTTCATATTAGGAAGCAGGTAACTAGTGAAAAAAGAAATCTGAAGGCTGTGTTAATTTATATAAAATGAGGCTAATATCTGCCTTATAGAAATGGAGAGGAATGAACTATGTAAAATACCTAATATTCACTGTCTGGTGCATAAGCCACTAATGAGTAGGAGTTAGTATCATTAGTATCATTAAACAAAACAGCCATATTTTTACTTATTACTAAAGTAATAGAAAAGTTAGAAAACATCAATAACAAAATCATTTATTTATTTCGAAGATTTTATTTTTACTTATTTTTAGAGAGAGGGAAGGGAAAGAGAAAGAGAGTGAGAGAAACATCGATGTGAGAGAGAAACATCTATAAGTTTAAAAAACGACTCTACGACTCGGCCATACCCCAGCCAGGGACCAAACTGCAACCCAGGCATGTGCCCTGACCGGGAATCGAACCAGCAGCCTTTCACTTTGCAAGATGATGCCCAACCAACTGAGCCACACCTATGAGGGCCATAACAAAATCATTCATGATCCAACTAGCATCATATCTCACTATGTTTGTGGTCAGTTGGGTGGAGGGGTTGTTACCAGTTTCTTGCTGTTAAAAATATTCTTGCAAAAAAAAATGTTCTTGCAGTGAATATCTCTGTATATAAATCTGCAGTTGCACCTCTTAACTTTCCCCTTAGAATAGATGTCTCTTACTTGGTGCATTAATTCATTACTCCCTTTCAGTGGGCATGCCCTGCAGGTACCACTACACGTTTCTCTTAGACACAGAAAGAACTAGGTTAGTTATCTCATCCTTTTCTTTCTTTACCAAATGTCCTCTGACCTATATTCTAATATTTAGAGTGAAAAGACAAATGTAAAACCTATCTTGCAAATATCTTTACTTGATCCCTTTTCTTATGCATCTACCGAGCTTTGCTTTAAGTGGTCATTTTCCTTAAAAGTGAGGAATCGGTGAAAAAGGGGAGAAGAGGTGAAATATCTAGATTCCAATAAATCCTGCCGCCTGTGTTCCCATTAGGTTGCATTTTTCTAAACTGTGTAAAGCACAGTCAGTTCCATGCTCCTCTGTTTTTTGTACTTCACCCTTTTAAGTAGCTGGAGTTAATTTCAAAACCCTTAGGCTTCATTTTCTAGGACATACGTTTTCTAATTGCTTGTTGCAAGATGCTGTATGTCTCCAATAGATCGAGCTTGTTAATTATTTTGTTCAGATCTTTATATCATTGTTGGTATTTCATTTGCTTGATGTTTCAGTGATTGAGAGGTATGTTAACATCCTCTATTATGATAGATTTGTCAGGTTTTCTTTACAAATCTGACAGTTTTGAATTAGTATGTTCTGAAGAAATAGTAGTAGGTACATAAAAACTTAGGACTAATGTATACTCCTGTTGAACTGAGCCTTTATTCTCTCGTGACCTTCTTTAAAAATGCTCTTTGCCTTTAAGTTGTTTTGTCTGATATCAATACTGCTACCAGCTTTCTTTTGGTTAATGCTTACTAGATGTTGTGTAATCATTTTACTTTTCAAAAAAATTGAGATAAAATTTACCATATGAACCATTTTAAAGTGTACAGATTCAGTTGTTTTTTGGTGTACGTGTATTCGTAACGCGGTGCAGCCCTCACCACTGTCCCATCCATCCTTTTACTTCTAACCCTAACGCCCCTGGATGTGGGATGTCTCATACCCCACCTGTAGGTAGATTTTGTGGTGATAGCTGACAGACACTGTCTTTTTTATTGACAAGCTTAGTGAGCCCCCAGGTGAAAGGTCCTCTTCTTTTGCTCTATCTAGGGAACAAACCCTTAGGGTTCTGCCAGGATGAGGGAGGAGCCGTTGGCTTTTGGTGTGGAGCTGGAGTAGGAGTCTGGGGCTCTAACTCCGCAAACAGCTCTCACCCAGTCCTGATCTAAGTCACCTTACCCTCCTCCCGGCTCCACAGTACCCGGTGCTGCTAGTCCCCAAACCCTTTGAAGTCTCTGGTGTGAATGAGGCCAGTTCTCCTTTCTCCATCTGCCCTCCTGCTTCCAAAATGTCACTGTTGTCACCGCTACTGTTTGCGCCATTCTTGGCGGTTTATATCATTTATATATATGGGAGGGAGATTATCATTTTATTGGGGGTTTTGGTGGGAATGAAATTAGATGTGAATGTTCTTTCTGCCGTTTTACATCGGAAGTCTCGGATTTTTAAATGGCAGTTTCTGGTGTATTTTTGAAGGTCATAAGTGATGTGTGCTTATTTGTACACAGTTTGGAATAGAAGATGCAAACTAGTTAACATCACCGTACTTCTACCACGGAGGAAAAAGCTACTGTTGACACTTTGATATACTGAGTACTTCCAGTCTGTTTCCTGGATGTGTGTATTTCTACACACACATTCACATTTTTTCCTAATGAGAATCATACTATGTTTTTAGTTTTGTTTCCTGCTTTCTTCACCTAATTAAACCACTTTCCCATGTCAGAACAAAATCTTTGAAATGTCACTAGTAGGTCATAACTGTTGTTTGACACTGTTTGTCACAAGCGATCTCCCGTGTCACAGGACAGTTTTTGAAAACAGAACTTCCAGTGGGTCTGTAACATGGCTGCCTTGTGACCTCGTCATGATGCATTTCAATACTGTCCTACTGATAAAGACTGTGTTTTTTCCTAATGTGAATTAGACTGCCAGCTTCATGAAGTCAGAATGTGTCTGTCTCGTTCGTGATTCTGTCTTCAGTGCTTCACCCGGTGTCTGGCATGGAGTGTGGGTCGGAGAACGTTCTGTTTGGTGAATGGACAGTTGGGCGCACAAGTCAGATTGCTTCCTTCCGTTGGAACCCAAGATGGACTTCCACTGGGTTAGAAGGTATAAACTCGGTGAAGGTTCTTGATAATTTATTTTCAATTTGTTCTTTGATTCAGAATAAGAAACAAGGATGCAAAAACGAGGAGGTACTTGCTGTACTAGGCCATGAACTGGGGCACTGGAAGTTGGGACACACAGTCAAAAATATCATTATTAGCCAGGTAAGTGCGGAGGGCCGATTCCCTTCTTATGGAATGGTAGCCCGACTGAAGAACGGCAGGAAGGAAGGTCATGTGGTAGAGAGGTTAAGACAGACTGCAGCCTGGCCCCTGGCCTCTAGTCACCACTCCCTGACTCACACACTGCCCGTGTGGGTGGCCTCAGGCACATTCCCAGACCCCTGTCTCCCACCATTCCCTTACTGAATGATAATACCTCGTAGCACTGATGTGAGAATTAAATGAGTGGGTACAGGTAAAGAGTTGGTAGCAGTGTTGGAAAGTAGTAAGTGTTGTAAAATGTTTATTGTCATCACCGCTGTCATCACTACCCCGAGTCATTCAGCTGCAGGAGCTGTAAGATCAGAAGGAGTAGGGCAAAGTAAGTTAGACAATAAATTCTTTGTTAAAAAACATTTTTCCCCATTTAAAAATCATTATACATCCATTGAAAAGAGACTGGAAAATGTAGTGTATAAGAAGAAGAAAGTAATTCCTGTTAACGCTCCCCCTCTGGGTATCAATACCTCTAAATCCACAGGGTGACCACGAGTTCGCAGGCTCTGGGGGAAATAGCCCTCTATCCTTCTGACTGGATCTGAGCACGTGTGGCCTTAACTGAGTCTTAGGTGGGGCTCTGTGCCTTTCTCAAAGGCCAGCCGGTTCTGGGGGATGGATTGTATGGGAAGACTTAGGAACCCCTCCCTGTAGGCGCTTCCCTGTCACCTTACATCTGTAGGTATAAAAATGAGTTCCTTGGCTTTGAAGCTGCGTTGTATGGATACACAATAGTGAGTAAGACATTAAATAAGTCCAAGTCCAAGTTCAAAGTAAGTATTTAGTCTAATAAGGAAAATCACTGCCTGTTTCTTTAAAGTAGGTCCAATGGAATCAGCTTACCATGAGGCTGCGGGCTGGTCCCTCTTCAAACATAAATTGGGCACCTAGCAGTAGCCAGTGGAGCGATGCCTGTGTTGCTGACTAACGCACTGACTCCATCCCTCCCTCCTTGGCCACTTTGTTCATGGGCTCCTCCAGCAAGCTCTTGAGTGGCTGGGAAAAGAGACTGGCCAACATCCACAGAGCAGGCATCTTCTCCAGGGGATCATTGAGAACCTCCTCTGTTATGAGAATAATCTCACTCGGGGCTAATTTTTCCCAAACCCCTCTTTTCTAAATCTCCTTGTTAGCCATCCTCCAGTTCCCAAGGCCTTGATCATCCAGCCAAACCAGCGGTTGCCCACTGCCAGTGAATTAGTATATACATCCTCAGCTTAGACCCTCTCTGCTTCCAGAGTAAATGAACAGTGAGATAAATTTCTTACAGTTCCTCATGGAGAGAATTCCCTTTTCCCACTGTCTTTCAGGGCCATCCTTGTGTAGTACTGGGATGCCACAGCATTCCACTTTAGGCTGGCGCCAGCATATTGTATTATTTGTAAAACGGGCTCACACATTCCCTTCTCAAGTAAATGATTATAGGGAACTCCTTAGAGTAAGGGTTGACTGTGGGGTGGTGACAGGTATCAGGAGTTGGCATAGCAGGAGTATGTGCCACCTGCTTATTTAATTCACTTCTGCCTTCGTGACTTTCTTCCTCCCCACTCCTGTATGTACCTGACGTTGGAGTGCTTCTGGGCATACCAGTTTTCTTGCTAGGTGGACCAGGATAGCATCCAGGTCAGGAGGAGCAACTCGGGTTGCAGGATCATGGTGTCCCATGGTCAAGAATCGGTCCTTGTAGAGCCCAGTAGCAAAGCAAACGTTTTTCAAAAGGACTGTGGTCACTTGATGGAAACGGAGTGTACAGTTCACAATTCTAGGGCCGTCGCTGTGAGTGTAGCTGTCCGTGTTGGATCTGCTGAGTTCCAAAGGCTAAGGGCAAAACTGCTTGTCCAGCCTGGACGTCCCGGGCCAGCTGGCGAGCCTTCTTATGCTCTTGGGCCCACTCTAAGCTGGCAGCTTTTGGGTCATCTGGTAAGCAGGTGGTACAGTACACTTAAATATGGTATATGTGGCTTTCAAGATCCACATCTGCTAAGGGAAACGAATGGTATTCTCCAAGTTTACTGGTTCAGACTTTGGATTTTTTTTTCCTCTCATGTATTGTTAAAGATACATCTGCTTTTTTCTTGGACCTTTCTCACTGCAATGTTCGGCTCCGTTGGTCCTAAAGAGAATTCAAGGGAAGCCAGTTTCTTTGGAGCCTGCACATTCAGGTCAGGTGGGGAGCCTTGTGTTTGATTATGGTCAAGTGCAAATGAAGCCAGAATCCACTCTAGCCCTTTAGCTTTTTACAGAAAGAAAACATCCCACTACTCTTGGCCACTTTAAACCCTCAATCAGGAGGCTCCACTGAAGCCTGTCTTTAGAGAAAACCATGCGTTTGGGGAAATTGTATTTTTTCTTTTTACAGTGAAAGTAAAACCATAAAACTACCTATCCAACTTTTTCTGCCCTCACACTAACACCGTTCTTAGAGTCACACCACGATGTCTTATTCTGCTTTTTGGTTCTGCAGTGAAATTAGCTCAGTAATAACTGAAATCGCGTGTCCTTCTTTCTAGATGAATTCTTTCCTGTGTTTCTTCTTGTTTGCTGTGTTAATCGGTCGAAAGGAGCTTTTTGCTGCATTTGGCTTTTTTGACAGCCAGCCCACTCTCATTGGACTGTTGATCATCTTCCAGTTTATTTTCTCACCTTACAATGAGGTAACGTACAATCTCTGCAGTGACCTCACATATGCCCTGGCCTGTTTCAGAACTAGACTCCTAGGGTCGTGAGAAAAGAAATCAACAAAATTGCAGTTTTAACAAGAAAGTGAAACAAAGTCTTTCAGTCCCTTGATTTACTGACCAGTACAAAAAAAGTTTTTCTGCTTGGGCAGAAACACCCAAACCCAACTGAGCGAATGCTTGTTGCGTGCTGTTAGGGGGAAAAGTGGAGAATTAGACTTTAGTGATACAAACCTCCATGTAACGCACCCCTCAGTCTTGGTGGATAGAAGTTACCTGTTGGAACGCTGTGTCCTGGACCACACGTTCACCAGCACTGGGGTGCAAACCCGTGTCAGGGAGTAAGACAAATCATAACTGAGTTTATGTGGCTAGATAAGGGAGGCTGTGGGAGAGTGTTTCTCTGATCACCTGCTTCAACATAGCCTCAGGGTCCCACCCCAGGACCCTCTCCATCAGAACTGGGTACTCTCTGATAAGTGACGTTTAAGACCCACTGCCCTGCCGTTCTCAGTAGTGGGACATCGTACACATAAGACATGGGTTACTGAGACTGTTAACAAATCTGATGGTAATCACAGGTCGTGTTTGATTAGGCTTCCAAATGAAACCAAGAAATGACATTGGGGATCTTGAGATATCTCCACTCAGAAGAATACCTTCTTGGGACAAGGTTTTGAGATAAACTGAATGAATTCTATTTCTTCATAAAGAGGGAGAGAAGGGTAAGGCACCAGAAAAGAGGGGAACAGATCATATTTATATAGTGACTACATAAACTAAACTAATTTTCCAGAGAACTGAGATTATCTTTAAACTCTAAATGTCTTGATTTTATATATTAAATTTTTGTTTTCAAATTATAAGAGAAAGCTTATTTAGAAAGTTACAGAGGTAGCAGAAGTGAGCCAGCTGGGCTGTGCGGACTCAGGAAACAAGTTACAGAGGCAAAAGAAGAGTCCTTGGAGCTTAGGCAAGGGAAGGCAAAGGTAATGCCCTTGGGGGAGGGGGCACCTAATTTTATATTTTAAGTTTTATTGAAAGTATTTATAAAGTGCCTTACACAGTTTGTTACTGCTTAAAGAGTTTACAGCCCGCCTTATAATGTTATTGCCATTTCTGTCTTCTGTCACAATTCAGGAATGCCTCAGGACTCTCAACTGTGCATGCTAATAACCCCAGACTGCTCTGCTTTTTCAGCAGTTATGCTATTCATTCATTCATTCATTGATCGAAGTAATTTCCTTGTTTCCTCCCTCGCAGTCAGGCAGATAATCCTTGCTACTATCAGTGTGACCTGCCATTAGAGTCACTATCCTCTGTAATATTCATCTTTAACCTGCCATAGACTGGGAAACCAGATCATCCTACTCATTACACAAGAGTTACTAGATTCTGACTGAGTGGAAGGGTCCTCTTGTAAGTAGTGTTAGTGGTTATCCTTTGTGGCATCTAATGAGCTGCTCAGGGGATTTTGTTTTGTTTGTTTCCTCAAATTGAGTAATCAAGTTCACTTCAAAACATGCCTGAGTGAATGTGTGGGGTATTAGAATAATTTGAAATGCGATTAATCCACAGAGATACTGACTTTTAAAACCTTGGAGAGGCCCCGACTGGTGTGACTCAGTTGGTTGGGCATCATCCTGCAAACCAGTAGGTCTCTGGTTCGATTCCTGGCCAGGGCGCATGCCTGGGTTGCAGGCCAAGTCCCCGGTGAGGGCCCTGGGAGAGGCAACTGTTCGATGTTCTCCATCTCTCTCCTTCCCTTCCTCTCTCTCTATAAAATAAATAAATAAAATCTTTAAAAACAAAAACAAAAATCTTGGCAAGCCCATAAGATTTGTTTCAAAAAGACTAGGTATTTAAACAGAAAATCTCATGTTTAATATTAGTGTTTAAGAGGTTATAATAGGAAAGAGATTTTCCGGGGGAAATTGCCCTGTTAAAGAAGAGTTTGGAAACTTATGTAAGAGCAGATAATTGCAGGTTAGTATCTACTTATGTCTTTATTTATGTGTTACAGTGAGATACAAACAAAAAAACAAAAAACAGTTCAGCCCTGGCTGGTTTGGTTCAGTGGATTGAGTGCTGAACTTTGGACTGAAAGGTCGCTGGTTTGATTCCCAGTCAGGGCACATGCCTGGATTGCAGGCCAGGTCCTCGGTTGGGGGCGTGCGAGAGGCAGCCTATCTGTTTCTCTCACACATCATGTTTCTCTCCCTCTCTTTCTCCGTCCTTTCCCCTCTAAAAATAAATAAATAAAATATATATTTTTAAAGATTTTATTTATTTATTTTTAGAGAGGGGAAGGGAAGGAGAAAGAGAGGGAGAGAAACATCAGTGTATGGTTGCCTCTCACACACCCCCCACGGGGGACCTGGCCCACAACCCAGGCATGTGCCCTGACTAGGAATCGAACCAGCAACCCTTTGTTTCTCAGTCCAGCACTCAACCACTGAGCCACACCATCAAGGGCTAAATAAAATATTTTTAAAAGAAAATTAAAAAAGAAAAAGTTTACCTGGGACACTTAATATTCAGACAGACTGATATCCCTCCATGCCTCCCCCCATATCCATTAATGATTCTATCCTAAAAAGTATATTCAAGATTTGGAGAGAAATTTCGGGCAGAATTCAGTTTTTAAGTTTGAACAATCTTAGAAGATATAAAGAACTCCCAGACTTTACTTTGGTTTTGTTTGTTTTGTTTTTTTAGTAAAAAGACAGCAAATTTATTAAGCCATAGTACACTCCACAGAACATGGGAGCTGGTCAACTCCGAGCAGAGATTGACCCCCAGTGGCCGAAAGGATTCTGTTCTTACTGGGCAGATATTTCCTTTCACATCACAGACTTTACTTTGAAACTCCTGTTTGCTAGTGCCAATAAGAGGCACAAATGAGAGACTTTTTAAGCTTTTTAATGCTGAAGTATTTTAAGATAAGGAATATTAAATGACATCATTCAACCTGCAATATTTCAGTATGCAAAGAAATTATTTTTTCCTTAGAAATTTATATTTTCAAATGAAATTTATCCCCTTCATAGCTGTCACCGTTGGAGACTGGATATATTGGGTTGGCCAAAAAGTTCTTTTGGTTTTTTTCCATAAGAAGACTCTAGTAGCACTTAGTCGTCATTAATTTCATTCGAAACAGTTTTGTTAGATTGTGTTGTGACAGCTGTCATGTCAGTTTGCATTTTAAAAAAACACATCAAAATTGGTGAACTTTTGTGTAGCCATTTTAATATTGAAGACAAATGCAACATTTTCAGTATATTATGCTTTATTATTTCAAGAAAGGTAAAAATGCAATTGAAATGAAAACAAAAATTTGGGCAGTGTGTGGAGAAGGTGCTGTGACTGATTGAACGTGTCAAAAGTGGTTTGCGAAGTTTCGTGCTGGAGATGGAGATGTCTCACTGGACAATGCTCCATGGTGGGTAGACCAGTTGAAGTTGACAGCGATCACATCTGGACGTTAACTGAGATCAATGTTATACCATGTGGGAGAGAGCCGCCATACTCAAAATGTCCAAATCAATAAATTTATTGGTGAAAATGAAAAATGTGTCTTTTAGTTTACAGAAAAAACTAAATGGGCTTTTTGGTCAACCCAATCTATTCTAGCAGTGCTTCTGTAGCTCAGAAAATTGTAGAAAACTTAATTTTGAGATTGTCATTAGAAACTAGCATATTTTTTAGAATATTCTCAGTAAAGACTAATTATCCTTTAAAGGTAGATTCGTGATCAAGAATATATTTTTTTAAGATTTTACTTATTTATTTTTAGAGAGAGGGGAAAGGAAGGAGAAAGTGGAGGAGAGAAACATCAATGTGTGGTTGCCTCTCACGTGCCCCCCACCGGGGACCTGGCCTGCAACCCAGGCATGTGCCCTGACTGGGAATCAAACTGGCAACCCTTTGGTCCGCAGGCCCACACTCAATCCACTGATCTACACCAGCCAGGGCTGATCGAGAATATTTTTTAGGAAAGAAAAAAAAAAGAATCTGAATATAAATTATTACGACCTCACTCTGACTGAAGTGGGTGGTGTGCATGGGCTTTGGAGTCACTGAGAATTTCAGCACTGCCCCCTTTAGCTGTGTGACCTCAAGCAAATTATCAAACCTCTCTGAACTTCACCTTCCTCACCTGTAAAACAGGAGCAAGAGTAATTATTGTTGGGAAATATGGAAAGTGCCTAGCAATAGCAGATTCTTAAAAATTAGTATTTTTTGGTAAGGATACCATTCATTTGGATGTATATCTGTTTCTGGTCTATTTACTAGGGGGTGAGAGGCTCAGTTGATAATAACTCCCCCATCCCAGGTTCCCTAAATAGTAGTGATCGTTCTCTGGGCCTGCTCTTTCTCCTTCCTGAGCTGTACTTCCTCTCCAGTCCTACTTAGCTCTTGAAACCTTCTCTGACAACAAAGAGGTGGGCAGTGATTAAAACCCTTTTCTTTACTTTTTCAGGTTCTTTCTTTTTGCCTAACAGTCCTAAGCCGCAGATTTGAGTTTCAAGCGGATGCATTTGCCAAGAAACTTGGGAAGGCTAAAGACTTATATTCTGCTTTAATCAAACTGAACAAGGATAACTTGGGATTCCCTGTTTCTGACTGGCTGTTTTCAATGTGGCATTATTCTCATCCTCCACTCCTAGAGAGACTCCAGGCTTTGAAAAATCCCAAACAAGACTGAGTTGCCTAGGGGGTCTACAACTGAAGACGTTTCTGGTTATTTCTGTCCTGACAGCATGTTCCAGCTCTTGATTTTTTTAAACTTTTTTTAAAGAAAATTATTAAGTATAGTAAAGCTCAGATGTAAATTAATTTACTATCTCATTTCAAAAATTATTTTAATAATCCATTTCTTGGCTGGTGTGACTCAGTGGATTGAGTGCTGGCCTGTGAACCGAAAGGTCGCTGGTTCGATTCCCAGTCAGGGCACATGCCAGGGTTGTGGCCCAGGTCCCCAGTTGGGGGTATGGGAGAGGCAACCAATCAATGTATCTCTCACACATTGATATTTCTCTCCCTCTCTCCTTTCCTCTCTCTCTAAAAGTAAATAAATAGAAAAATAATAATAAAAATAAAATAAACAATCAATTTCTTAATGAAAACACTGGATGAAATTTTAAGGCTGATACTTTTATCTTTAACATCAAATTTACCATCAACTCATAAAATTATTTGAGCAAATACAGAACTTATTTTACACATTTATATGGAATTGGCATATAATGTGTTTGGGGGCGTATGTTTAAAAGAGGACACACCCCCCGAGGCCTGTCTGGTGCAGGAGCAGTAGTTCTGAAGCATTGTGTTTATCTGAGCTGAGATTTGATTTTACTTTCATGCTGTTGTGATTTAATCTGGCTTATCAGTGTTTTAAATAAGGAAGGAAGATAATAATTGGGAAGGCCGATGTTATTTAAGTGAAAGCAGTTAGAAATATGCCCTACTGTTCTACTAACTTCCTCTGTTCCCCCTCTTGCTACACACTTCCAGTTAGGGCTTTGTACTTAGAAATTATGTCTAAACTGTTTTAAATCATTGGATTTGAGTTTTGTTTTTAAAAAAATCTCAGTCTTTATCTTTCCTTCCTCCCGGTGGGTATGATCCCATTAGAGGTAAACGAGTATTTTTCAAAACATTCAGCCTTTTCTTCACTTATACTGTTGTATTCAGTAGATGGTGGTGTGTCCTTTCACTTAGAGAAGTTGCCACACTGAACAGGTTTTGCTATTTTTAAAGTGATGAAATGTGGAAAGAAGAAGAAATGCTATTTTAAGAGACGTAAAGGTGAAAATGCTGATGATTCTCTTATAAGAAAAAATATAGTTTTCTATCTCTTTCAAGGACAGAAGACTTGTGGTTTTTATTTTTGTAATTTTTATTAATTAATAAGTTGTAAGTACTATTTAATTGGGCCTGGTTCCAGTTTTGAAAATTAAACTTCTTGATATGCAGATAATTTTTCTTTTTAAAACAAATGTCATGAAAGATTTCTTTTCCTAAAGTTTCCAAAGCTGTGTGTTTGCTTCAAATCTGTTGTCTTCCTGTATGAGACTTCCTTTGTGCCTAAGCTCCCTCCCACAGTGAATGCTTACCTTCTGGGTGTTCAGTCCAGAGTGGATCAGCTGTGCATCCCTGGTATCTGGACTAAAAGTCTTTGCTCAGCTCATAACTGGGTGACATCTTCACATGGAAATACAATAAAAATAAAGATCTAGTTTTGTACTGCATTATTTATTACCCTAAGGCTAAAAGAGGAGCAGTCCTATGATTTTTATCCAGCATCCTTTATTGCGAATCCATGCTGTGTTAACTGCCTTTCCTTCCTTCTGTGCCTTTAAATAAAAATTTCAGTTCTGCACAAGTGAAACATTAAAATTGCCAGTGCAGATCAATGTGCTTTGTCTTTGATTTGCCGAAATGTGTGTGTCGTTTCTTACCTAGCTGTATGTTTATTACCTAGAGGAACGGAGCAGTAGGGCATCAAGAATAGTGGGGAGGAACAGCCCTCATGCTGAGAGAGGTCCACACCATCACCATGCCTCCTGCACACGCGCCTCTTCGGAGTTCTTCCCCTGCTCCGCTCCAGAGTGTTACCAGTTTTTGTGGTGTTTTCTCAAAAGCTTCATTCAGAACTATCCCTTCTCCGTTTTTATAACCTCAACTTGTCTTGGACCTGTCTGTCCTGCTCCAGCTGCCTGTTTGGTCTTCCTTACGTGTGGCTGGGAGGGGGTGCGCTAGGAAGGCGAGGGGGAGATAAAGTCAGAGGGGTGGGAAGGAGGCAGGTTTGACGGGACCCTACAGGCCGTTGCAGGGGCTCAGGCTTTTCCTAGAGCACAGTGGGAGCCGCT
This sequence comes from Macrotus californicus, assembly GCA_007922815.1. NCBI lineage: Eukaryota > Metazoa > Chordata > Mammalia > Chiroptera > Phyllostomidae > Macrotus > Macrotus californicus. The sequence goes on from VMDR010002769.1 coordinate 65,496, forward strand.
GGAGGCTTTCCAGCCAAGGAGCGACATGGCTGATTTAGCGTTAACTGAACCACCCGGCTGCTGTGTTGAGCAAGGGCCAGAGCAGGGGAGCAGTTGGGAGGCGCCCACAGTACTTCCAGGAGGAAGTAAAAGTGGTGACTGGCCTGGTGGTAAGGGAGGTGGTGAGTAGTGGTTGAGTTCTGGAGATAATTCGAAGGCTGAACCAGCAGGATTTGCGGCTGCTGTATCAGACATGGGATTCAAGAAAAAACTGGATTCTAACCCATGTAGCTTGGTTGGGCATTGTCCTGCAATTCGAAAGGTTGTTGGTTCGATTCCCAGTCAGGGCGCGCACCCCGGTTGCTGGTTTGGTCCCTGGTTGGGGCGCGTACAAGAGGCAACTCATCAATGTTTCTCTCTCATATCGATGTTTTTCTCCCTCTCTCCCTTACCTTCTCTCTAAAAATAAACAAATCTATGGGAGGGAGGGTTGGAAGGGAGGGTATGGAAGAGGATGACTCCAGCATATTTAGCTTCAGTAACTGAAAGGTTGAGATATGGGGGGAGGTCTGGGTTAGGGAGGTATAGATGGAATTTAAAGCCACAGAGATGAATGAGATCACCAGAGGAATGGGAGGAAAAGATGTGTTTCGAGGACGGGCTGTGTGTCAGGTACTGGGGAAAATGAGAAAGCAGGGAAGAAACCCAAGAAGGACCGTGCAATGAACGAGGAGCCAAATTAGACAACCCTGCCGAAGTGGGTTTGAGAGGTTTTACTTTTTAACATGACAAGTGGGGTCGTGCCTGCTCCACAGGGCTGTTGGGAGGGTGGAGCGAGATGTTTGCAGGGTGTTTAGCACAGTACCTGACAGTAATAAGAGCTCAGTGACTAATTGCTAATACTTGTTAATAATGGCACTAATAACTTACCATAACCACTGTGATATAAATAGGCATGAAAGCAAAAGTGCCTGGCCCAGCTGGCAGTTGCCGGAAGGAGAGGATCACTAGAGAACAAGATCAAGTTTTGAAAGAGGAGAAGGAGTCAGCTAGACAAGGAGGGGCCCGGGGGTGGTATTCCAGGGAACAGCAGGCACAAAAACATGAGAACCTGGGGCATTTTAGGAATTTGGGATGCTGTGATTTGGGATTTTCCAAAGCACTGAGGGCAAAGCCACCTCTGTGGTCCTGAGGGCTACCCCACCTGTGTCCTGTCTGTCACTGCTTGGGAGCTGAAAAGTTATGTGTGTGTGTGTACACCGGGGCTAGGGAGGGAGGAGAGGGGGTGGGCCAGTGAGGGGAGTTCTAAGGATGCTCCAGCGTAGGTGAGAACAAACAGTCAAGTTTAAGGTGAGATGTAGGATGGCCCGGGCTTCAGACCTCAGGCTGGAGTCCTGTGTCTCCAGGAGGGCCTGGGGCTGGCAGAACGTTTCATTTGAGGGAACAAATGCCCAAACCCATAATAGAGCAAAGGGCCTGGACACTCCTTGAAAGCCATCTTTGCACGGATCAACGGCACCTGCCATACCCTTCCCTGCTCCTGTTGCTCGGAGCAGCCTGGCTGGCCTACAAAGCAATGAGGCTGGGAGCCCCCAGGGGCACAGATCAGATTGGAGCCAGTCTCCCCTCGATGTCCCCTTAGTGGAAATGGTGTGAGTGACTGTCACTTCTGTTCCCATCATCCAGATCCATGTCTTTTCCTCATGGGCCTGGGAACCCCTGGAAGGTAAGAGCCAAGTCTTCTAATATTTTGCTGCCAGCTCCTGCCTCAGGGCCAGCACATGGTGCGTGCCAAATCTCACAGGGTCCTCCTGTGTGCCAGGTCCTGGCAAGACACCAGGTATGCTCTACTGCAGTGATTTTCAACATTTTCATTTCATGGCACACGAACTACTAAAATTCTGCAGCACACCAAAAAATACATTTTTTGCCAATCACAAAAAATAGGTATAATTTTGATTTACAAAAATAACAATAGTAATAGTAATTACCTACCCTTTTTGCTCCAAAGTGACTTTAAAAAAAAAAAAAATCAGTTGCCTGTACTTGGCACATAAGGATTTCTGGTACATAAGGATTTCTGGTACCAAGAATTAACCAATCAGACACAGCCTCATCATACAACGTGACCACTAAGATGCAGCTGTTATAGACCTATGTATTTTATGGTTCAGAACAGGGCTATTGTGTTGATGTTGTCATTTTTTTTATTTGACCGTCTAAGGGAAAAGAGTCAGTGCCCATGACTAAACAGTTGGGTATGGATTGTTTTAAAAACTCTTGCAGCGCACCAGTTGAAAATTGCCAGTCTCCTGAGATAAAAAGGCTTGGCTGAGTCCTTGCCGCCGCTGTACAAAGGCTAGGAAAGGATCTGCCTAGTCACACAGCAGTTCGAGGTCCTGGCCACCCCCAGGTTCTCCCCACAGATGTTCCTCAACACCGCATGCCATCCTGATGCTCACAATTCAGGACGTGCCCAGATGAAGGTGCCACCCCCTCTGCTCCCTCCCCTTTCCAGAGAGGAGCCCCTGACCACCCTGCAGGGCAGTGGAGGCCCATCCCCACTCCATGAGAAATGAAGCCCAACAACTTATATCCTGGTTTGTGCCCAAGTTGGGGGCTTTTATTTTCAAAAAGGCCTGTGTGGGTCTAGGGGAGGGTGGTGGGAGACAGTGATGCCAGAAGGAGAAGGGACATGGGTGTTTAAATACTCAGAAGGGAGGGGACGGGGCAGGGGAGTAGTGGGGCTGGCTTAATGATGGCCACATAGTCACCCATCAGCGGTCACCCAGTAAGCCCAGGGGGTGAAATGGGGGCAGGAACCAGCAGAGACTTCAGTCCACCGGTCCCAAGGACAAGATGGCCAGCAGGGGATGGCACAAATTACGGAGGTACTTGTTTTGGTAACAAATCTGAGTGGTGCTCCAGGAAGGGAAGCCACCCCACACTGCGAGCCTGGACTCTCCCGAGACACTTGCCCTGCCTGCTGGCCTCACCTTTCCACTCCAATGCCCTCCCTTCCCTTCCCTCATGGGTTAGAATTTTATTTTCCTCAGGATTCCTGGGTCCCGGACAAAGGTCCTGGGAATGCTAGTTTCCTGGGGTGAGGGATGGGGTGCACGTCCACCCAGAGGGGACCTAGTCCTTCCCCCCAGGATGCCTGCTGGGCTCTGTCCTGGCCTGATGCTCACGGCCCCTTGATGGATCCAGGCTCAGTGAGGCGTGCGGAGGCATAGGCTGAGGCTCCAAGGCAGGCTGCAGGCTCACAGAAACCTGGCAGCCCCACAGGGCCTGGCAGGCCAGGTCGGCCTGCCTCTCCTGGGGGCCCTGCGGTCCCTCGATCTCCATCTTTGCCATTGATGGCCTGGCCAGGTCGGCCAGGGAGTCCTGTGAAAGGGAGAAGGTCGAGACATCAGGCCTTCCTCTTGGCTTTAGAACTCTTAAGTCCCGCTGTTCAGGTGGGGACACCAAGCCAAGGACACCACAGGAAGAAGGGACTCTGCCCCAGACACACATGCGATTGTCCATCACTCCCAGCTCCCATTGAGTGAGCCTTGGGAGCAAATGCCCTTCCTTTCCCTCCATGAAGCAGATTTCAGTGCAACCCAGGAAATCCTCAGCTGTCCAGATCCCACCCAGAGGCTCTGGGGGCTCCAAACGGATACAAAAGCTGGGTGTATGGAGCCGAGTTGGCTGAGCACAAGGCCTCCATGGAAGAGACCCAGCTGTCTGTGGGCGTTCATCCCAGAGCTGAGGGGCACAACTGCTGCCCGGCAGGGCCGAGGTCTTACCTGGGATCCCTGGGGGCCCCGGCATCCCGGGGTGCCCACGTCCCATGTCCCCCCGGTCACCTTTCTCTCCGCGTTTTCCTACAGAGAAAGACGGGGGCCTTTGTTTTTCAGAATTGGAACATTTTTTCTACTTTGGTCACTACTTAATTTCTGTTTCACAGCCAGCGATTATCCCTGTTTTGTACTATTCACACTCAGGGAATGCTGGGCACTACTGCAGAACTGGTTAGATGCAGGCGGTCCAGGCCAAGGGTGGAAGACAGGGTGGGGCAAAGTACATTTGCAGTTGTTCACATGGAAAATAATGCAATCATGAATAAATAATAAGACAAGAATAAACTCTGTGTTTCCCAAACTCACAACTGTAAACATACTTCTGCCCCACCCTGTTTACAGCCAATAAAGTTCAAGGACAGCTGGCATTCACCAGGTGCCAAGCAGTGGACTAAAAGCTCTAGGTGAATTACCTCTGTCTGAATGAATTCTCAGGACAACACCGTGAGGCTGTCGCTATGAATATCCCCACTTTACAGGTGATAAATCTAAAGCCAGGGAGATGAACAGGTAACTTGTGCGAGGGCCTCCACCAGCAAGTGGAGGGACACATGCCCGTCTCGTGATTCTCGAGCTACCTGCTTCACCGTTTCGTTAATCTGGAGACTTCCAGAGACTTGGGAAGATGTTAATGGGGTGCCACTAAGTAAATGTAAAACAAAAACGAGCCTCCCGCTGAAACCAAAGTTATAGAATTAGCACTTTTGTTTCTGTCAATCTGCTACTGACAGAGAGAGAGAAAACAGGAGGCTAAGCAGCCAGCCTGCCTAACTGAGACCCCAGGCCACCTCTGCCACATCCCAGCACCTGGCCCCACCCCGCCACACAGCAGCACTCACCCTTGGGCCCTGTGTTGCCGATCTGACCCACGGCTCCCACGATGCCAGGAACACCTCGAGGGCCAGGGTGTCCATGGGGTCCCTGTTTGCCTGGGTACCCAGGAGGCCCAGGGGGTCCAGGAGGACCCACCATGCCGGTAGCACCCAAGGCTTCCCTCTTGGCACTCACAGCCACCTCTGCCAGTTGCTCTGGGGGGTGGGAGGAGGGTAGAGAGGTCTGTGACATGGGTGCCAGCCCAGAGAAACTGGGGAAGGCAGAGCATCCTGACAGCCCCTGGCCCCTGGGTATGCAGACAGAAAAGCCGCGTGTTTCACCCCACCCTTCCTCGGCAGGTCTGCAGACGGCAAAGATCCAGAGAGGACAGGGATGAATCTGAGGTCCCCAGTCCCTTGGAGGCAGAGCTGGTATGAGCACCCAGGACTCCAAACAGTGGGGCGAGGCCACCTGCAGAGGCTCTGCAGGGGCTGATGTCCCCACAGGGAGAGTGAGGGGTTGCCAGCTTCCCCCCTCACCTTGCAGCATCTTCAGCACCACGTCCACGATGTGCTGGTCACTGGCATCTCGGCCCTGAGGCAGAGAAGGCCTTTCAGGAAGAAGCCCCTGGCTGCCAGGGCTGCTGCTCCTGTGCCCTGAGACCCCTTCCTGCTCCCAGTGTCTCCTCAGAAGTATTTTCAGCATCTGACTGAAATCCCTCCTGCCGCACCCACGCCCACCCTCTCTGGTCTGGGCCTTGGAACCAGCCCCAGGGATGCTCCCAGCCTTGGGACTGAAACAGCACTCCCGGGAGATTTCCTGCCTTGACCGCTGCCCTGCCTGGGGGCCGACTCACCGCCACACCCTGTCTCCCGGGCCGTCCGGGCACGCCGCGGTCTCCCGCCAGTCCTCGAGGGCCGGGGAGCCCGGGGTAGCCCTGCACCCCGGGGGCGCCCGCATCCCCGCTGGGGCCCCGGTAGCCAGGTTCTCCGCGGACTCCTTGCTGAGGGGCGGGGTGGGAGCAGAGTCGGGGTGAGAGGGAGGGGAGGGGGCATGAAGAGCCAGGACGCAGAGGCCCCGCCCCGCCCCCACCCCCGCCGCGCAGAGGGATGCGGGAGGCTGCAGGGCAGAAAGGTGGGAGAGGAGAAAGGCGCGCAGGGGCCGGACTCACCTGTCCCTTGGGCCCCGGCTCGCCAGACTCGCCCTGCAGGCACAAGGAAGCGCTGTCACGAGGTGGTGGGGGCCGGGGTCACCCGCTGCTCCCATTGAAACCCGCCACCCTCCTGCGGCAGGCTCACCTTATCGCCTTTCTCTCCTGGGAGGCCGGCCACCCCCGGGTCGCCCTGCAAAGGAAGAACCACGAGTCAGAGCCGCGTTGGAGCCGAGCGGGACAACCCACCCTGCGCCCCACCTCCCGACCCCCCGCACGTCTCCAAGCCAGGGAAGGGGAGGCGCTGAGGCTCACCACTCCGCCGCGGGGCCCGGTCTTCCCTGGGGAGCCCTGGAGGATATGGAGGAGTCGAGGGCTTGGTGAGCTCTCCTCTCCAGGGAGGGCTGGGTCCCTCCACCCCGCTCCCGGCCACACCCCCGTCTGCAGCTCCAGCTCGCCCCTCAGGACTCCCTGGGACCCACAGAGGATAATTTTTTTCTGCGAAAATTGGGAAGTTCGGTAAGAATCTGAGGCCCTCACCCCCAAGGTCCTAGGACCTCTTCCTCAGGGGTTTCCCGAGCCATGTGGTACCTTGTCTCCCCTGGTGCCTGGCAAGCCTTGCGGTCCTGGAACCCCTGGGGGCCCCTGCTCCCCCTTGGGGCCCTGAAAAGAAACCAGAAGAGTAAGTCAAATGGGGGGCTCAGACATGCTCCCCACTGCCGATCTAAGTTGCCCCCACTTACCTGCCGTCCTTGAGGGCCTGGCTGCCCCACTGGCCCCCTCTCACCCTGGTCACCCTGAAATAGAAAGAAAGGGTCACACCTAGGCTACCACCACGAGCAGCCTCCCCCTGCACCGTCAGGGCACCCTCCATTTCTGCTGTCACCCTCATGGAAGCCCCTTGCTGCACCTCACAGGCAAACCAACTGAGGCCCTGACTGGGGGAGCCTCACACAAGGGTGGACAGGACTGGGCGAGCACTGGAGCCATTGGGAAGACCCAGGTCCAGCCAGCAGCTGCAAAGGCCCCCAGGGAGGAGCCATGTGCGGGGCACTTACCTTCTCCCCCATGATGCCTCGGGGACCAATTTCTCCTTGAGGCCCTGGCTCTCCCTGGGGGTCAGAGAAATCGGGGTAAGCAGAAGGGCTGGTGGGGGTGGGGGGGAGATCCCTCCCTTCCACACCTGGCCATCTTTGAGTGACAGCTAATTCACTTCATCAGGGAAGCCTTCCCTTACCCCCTGTTTTTTTCTTCAGGTCTTCGTACTTTTCCTTCATAGGACCCAACACAACTGTAGTCAGTTATGTGGTCATTTATTTAATGTCCGTGTCTTTTGCTAAACCGTAAACTCTGTGTGAGTAGGAGACTGTGTATCAGCACAGTTGCAGGTATTTGGTAAATGTTTATGGAAATAATGAATGAATGAATGAATGAATGAATGAATGATTCATTCTGTCTGCTGGATTCTTAGCCCCAATCAACTTGGTCATATGGGGAGGTCATATCCCAGAACACAACCCGTCTCTACCCTTACAGCATGGTACAGAGAGGAAAGGGTTTCCCTGGGTTAGTGGCAGGGCCCTGGCTGGCACCCAGGACACCCCCCTGCTAAGGCTTCACCTCATAGTCTCACCCAGATCCCATAAACTGAGTGCAGGGTCCTCAGGCTTGGGGTGAGGGGCAAAGCAAGAGCCCTTGTGTTAAAGGAGAGGGCACTTACCTCCTTCCCAGGGGGACCAGAGAATCCAGGGAGGCCCTGCTGGCCTGGCTCACCCTGCAGGAAAACACAAGTCCAAGGTCAGTCTGGGTGGCCCAGTCGGGCCCTTGGCCTTGGAGAAGCCCAATGAACCCTAAGCAGACTCTGGAACCAAATGAGTCGTGGAAGGGAGGGTGTTCTTGGTCACATCCTCTGGACTCCACTGATGTTCCTGTTTGTTTCTCCTCCGGATTCAGAGCCAGGCCATCCTGTCTCACTGAGCTGGGATGAGGTGCAGGGGCTTGGAGGGGTGACAGGAGGGACATGCTTAGCCCCAAGGAACTTGTGTATGGCCAGTGTCTGAGCTTGGGGTGAGGCCCAAGCCTTGTGGCCTTTATGACATGTCCCTGGTCCCTTGCCCCCAGGCTCCCTTGCTCAGATGAAGCCATTCAGCCACCAGCTTGAAGTCACCTCACCTTGTCTCCAGGACCTCCTTTTGTCCCCGGCTGACCTGGCACACCCTGTAGAAAGTTGGCATTGGTTTCCACCCTGGCATGGGGGAGGGCCATGCACCTGTGCTTTGCCTCCCACCCTTGATTCAGGTCCCCAACCCTCTTGTGGGAGCTGAACAGCAGCAGGCCCAGATGCACGCATCATGAACTTAACTATGTCCAGCCCCCAAGCCCTGGTGGGAGAGGAGGGGGCAGAGATGTGTTTGTGGTTCACGGGAGAAGAGGAGCACACTATGTGCTCACAGGCACATGCGGGTGCACATAGGAACCCAGTCACACATGGGCCTGTTAGCAGGCCTTGGCCTCAGTACCCCTGGTGGGGAGCCAGGGTGGGGAGCTCCCATGGACTGTGCTCCCAGAAGGTGTGTCCCACCACTGAGGTGGGCCCATCTCAATGGTGAGAAGATGCAGAAAGACGGGGAAGAACATGCCAAGCAGGGGCCTGGGGCCTGAAGGCGCGGGGGTGGAAGAGCCAAGGCAGTATCTGAAGGGGCGGGAGGGCAGGCTGGGCTGACCATGGGGTCCTGGAATGCTGAGGTGAGCTGTGAGGGCACGGGCTGCTGCTCAGGGCGCCTTGGGTACTCAGTAATTATGTCTTGACAGACTGGGTGGAATGACTTTCCTGGAGGCAAGGAGGGCCATGGAAGGTGCTGAAGCGGGGAAATGGTCAGATCCCACCTGGCCTACATGGAGGACTGGAACAGCCAAACAGAAGGCTGGAGCAATTATCCAAATGATGAGGCCTTAGCCAGGCCAGAGGCCACAGAGCCGCGGAGGAGGTCTGGGCTGGGTGGGGACAAGGACTAGAGCAAGTGCCCTGGGTGTGTAGATTTTGACCTCATCAGCCACACGTGCCACCATGCAGAGGTAGGTGGGCAACAGCGCTTGGCCTTTCTGAGGAGGAGAAGCAGCCGTTTGTGGTGGGGCGGCCCCAGTGTCTCCACCGCATACTCACCGCCAGGCCCTGGTGGCCCGGGTTTCCTGGGCGGCCTGCCTGTCCTGCACTGCCCTGGGAGAGACAGAGAACCAGAGGCACAAATGAGAGTTCCACCAGAGGGTCCATGGCTTCCACCGGAGTGCAGGCAGGGAAACTGAGGCCCAGGGACAAGAAGGGATGTGTTGAGGACATACTTGAGGACCCCAGGTTCCTGGGCCTCCAAGATCAGTATGAGGGGACTCCGGGCCTGAGCGGGGAGGGGCCCTGACCCTTGCCCCAGTCCCCCTGGCAACTTCCACTCCTACCTTCATGCCAGGCGTGCCTGGGGTCCCATCCTTGCCATCGATGCCTGGGGGACCCTGCTCAGGAGGAGAGTGGAAGGTAGACTCACCATGGGGAGATGCCTGGGGTCAGGTCACCCATCCATGTCCCTCTGTGGCAGCCGTAGTCAGTGTGCAGGCAAGAAGTGGGTCTGGTCATCTCGTGAAGCCCCACCAGTCAAGTGAGGGAGGGGAACGGAAGTGGGAATGGGACTTTGGGGGCTAGACCACAGTCCTTCCCTCAGGTGGGTGACAAGCGTCCCAGATGGCTGCAAGCTTCCCATGATCTCTCCTACATCACCACCTTATTTACAGGTAAAAAAACAAACAAACAAGGCATAGAAAAAGGGTATTTCCCAAGGTGACCGAGCCAGGCCTTCTGCAACAGAGCTCAGTCTAGAGTCCCTGGGGCCTGTTCTCTGGGGGTTTGGACAGAGTTGGCTGGACCCCGCCCTGTGGCTGGGTGGGCCTGGGCTACTTACAGTTGTTCCCTTTGGGCCCGTTATTCCCTGGGGTCCTCGAACACCTTGGCTTCCCTGCAAAGTAGAGATGAGGTCACCTTCAGGATGCTGAACACGTGTCTGGCTGTTCACAGAGGGGAACAGCTGAGAACAGTGGCTTCTAGGTCCCAGTGTCCCTCTGGCACAGGCCATGCTGTTCAGGGCCTGGAGGAAAAGGGCCTGGGAGTGCCTCAGTGGCCCTGGACCCAGTGGGAGAGAGTGGAGGTCAGGGCCAAACCGAAGGGGCATCGCGGGGCATGGGGGAGGAGCCAGCGCTCACTGAGATGCCACCAAGACCCTGGGCACCACCCCCCCACCCGCCACTGCGCAACACCATGTGTGGGCTTTGTTTGGGTCTTAATTTGAACAAGAACCCTGAGGAGATGCTTTTGAGATAATTGGGAAAAATTGAACACAGGCTGGTTATTTGATGATGTTAAGGAATACTTGATAATTTTGTTGGTGTGATAATGATATTGTGATTCTGTGAGAGAAAGTGCTTATTTTTAAGATATATGCAGAAGTATTTAGGGTGAAATAACGTGATGTTAAGGATTGGCCTGAAAAGTCTCAGGGCAGAGCAATACCAAAGGGAGGGAAAGAAGGAGGGAAGGGAGGGAGGGAGGGTGAGGGACAGGTGGCAAAGCGCTGATCTGGGGAGGTAACTTATGTGGGGGTTCATTACATCATGCTCTACTTCTGTGTATGTTTAAAAACTTGCATAGCTAAAAACTAAAAAAAGAATAGTTAGCCTTACTTTCTGTTCAATTTTTCTGTAAACTTAAAATGCTCAAAAGCAATAAAGTCCATTAACTAAGAATTTAAAAAAGTTGAGAACTGGGATCTGGACCAAATCCCATTAGTCCTGTGGCTGATTTGCTGGAATTTAATTGTCTGGACGCAGTGACCATGAGACTGGATCTCCTGGCTTCTCCCAAAGTCTGATTTTGATCAGCAATACCCTGGGCTTCAAGGAGAGGGGGCTGGCAGAGCTGACTGGGCTCAGGGTACAGATGCTCCTTTCCCGAACCAGACACCCCCATGTACAGACACCCAGAGTAACCCCCATGTGTGTACACACACACCAGCCTTAGTGGGAGCAGAGTCCCGCCCAGTACTCCCCAGGGGCCCTGACTGGACAACAGGGGCCTGAGGACTCACCACATCGCCCTTTTCCCCAGCTCGGCCTGGTGGCCCACGTGGACCTTCCTCACCCTGGCAAGGACAAACGGGAATCCAAGTTAATGGGCCCAGGGGGAGCCACACCCCCCTCCTCAGCCCTGGGAACTCCAGCCAGGAGGAGGTGTGTGGGGAGTGAGCAGGAGCAGACCTACCGGTGACCCAACGGCGCCAACAGAGCCCACCATGCCTTTGTACCCACGAGGACCCTGGGGAAAGGAAGCGGGTGCAGGTCAGTCCTGGCAGCATTCCTCTGGGGGTGCTGTCAGAGGGCTGTCAGGGCAGCTCTTGCAGGACAAGCCCTCAGACTCACTTACCGTCTCTCCTTTGGGTCCCACCATGCCTGGGTAGCCGCTGGCACCCGGGGGACCCTGTCAGGACGGAAGAATGACAGTGATGGCAATTGCAAGGTCCACTTCATGATCCCTTCTCTGCCCCCACCCCCTATTCACAATGCCCCTGAGTCCCTATCGCACAGAGGGGACTGAGGCTCAGAGATAGGGAGAGACGCGCCAGAGTCACTCAGAGGGACAGTGGCAGAACATGGGCCCCAGCTGAGTCTGCTGACTGACAGCCTCAGTTTCTATGCCCCAATTTCTGACAGTCAGCTTTAGCCCCCCTCTGCCCTCCCAGAGACAGGCTGGTTGGGCACAGGTGTCCTTTTTCCAAGTTAGAGGCTGGAACAAGGGAATGGACCCACTAAGGTCTCCTCGGATGAGGAGAGGAGCTGAGGGGTGGGAGAGTGGGGGGAGGGCAGTGCTCCTTACCGGCGGTCCAGGGATGCCTTGCTCTCCAGAGGCACCCACATCTCCTTTGGGACCCTAGAGGGCAGGATTGGGTGATCAGACTGGCAGATGGAGAGACAAGTATCAGGCAGCCAAAGATACCATCCATTTCCAATCCCATATGACCGATGGGGAAATGGAGGCCCAGCAAAGAGAAGGGACCTGCCCAGGGATACACTGACCTGGAACGTGGGCCTCCTGCTGCCCAGCTCAGAGCTCTGCCCCCAGAGACCATGGGGGAAGGGGAAGGGAAGAAGAAGGGGAGGCCCAGTAGGTCCTCCCCACCTGCCAACCCTTCCACCCCATGTGGCCCTTTGCCCTCACACTTACTGTCTTCCCAAGGCGGCCGGGATCTCCCAGAGCCCCGTGTTTCCCAGGATGCCCCTAAAGGAAAAGGAGGAGCTCAGTATGAGGTCCCCACCTGACCACCTGCTCCGCCCTCCCAAGACTGGGACCAGGAGCTCACCTTCACTCCCTGCAGCCCCTGGGGGCCTTTCACACCCGCTGGGCAGTTGGTTGGACACTGGAAAGAAAATCCCGCAGGGCTCTGTGGTCACGGGTGGCCTCAGGCCGGGGGCAGTGCTTCCCCATCTTGCTAGCTCCCAAACCCTCCTCCTGCACCACCTGGCTGAGCCACTCTGCACGGTCCCTCCCCATCTCCCAGCGACCTGTCTCCAGACCCAAGCTATCTCCACCACTGCCCATCTCCAGCTGACCCGCCCCTTCCCTGCATCAGCCTCGCCCCAGGACGCCCTCACCAGGAGATCTGCACTGCCTTCCAGGCCCTGGATGGTTCCGGGGCGGCCCTGGAGGAGAGATGGGGACATGAACCCTGACCCCAGCCTTCCCCCACCTAGGCTTGCTTCAAGCACTTTCTGCTTCCCCTGTGACACTGCTGCATGGGAGGTCTGAGGACACTTACCGGTTTCCCAGGGGGGCCAGGGGGTCCTGCGGGTCCCTCTGGTCCAGGATCCCCCTGGAAGTGAGAGAGACTCAAATCATACCCCTGTCCAGCCTCCCTTCCAGGTCACCTCCTGAGATCTGAGCTCTTCTGGGAGCTCAAGGCCTGATCGGCCAGGGATGGCCCCAGCCCTTGGTCTCCCTGAAAGACCTACCACAGGGCGGGCTCAGCAGGAGGGGTGTCTGCCCCAGACCTGGAGGAGCTCCCTGGTAGCCAGAAGCAGGCCCAGGAACTCCTGGAGAGACACCTAGCTTGCAGGCTTGGAGGCAGAGGGCAGGAGGCAGAGTCAGCAGAGGGGTGGCTGGGCTTACCTTGGGGCCTGTGATTCCAATCTCACCAGGGAGGCCAACAGGTCCAGGTGGTCCCTAGGTGCAGAGACATCACTGGCCACGATGCCTCAGAGGGTTAGCCCACCCCGGGCGCAAAGGTAAGGACAGGTGCCTGAGCACCTTTCCCCACTTTTACTTTGCAACCTACCCCAGAGAGACTGGCAGATTTGGGCTTTAAGGACCAGAGAATCCCACAGCCGGTCGATAGGCTCAGAGTGGGCTGGGCCAGAGTTCTCTGGCAAGTCTGCCCATTCCTGACAGCATCAGTGCATGCTGGCCCCTTCCCCTTATGGCCAGTTCCCTATCATCATTCCCTGGGAGTCTCAGGGACCCTGCCCCACCCCTGAGGACTTACAGGAGGTCCAGCGAAGCCAGGGCCCTGCAACAGAAGGAAAGGAGATTGGGTTGACGGCCCCATCTTTAGGTCCCCTCTATCCATACAGGGTCATCAAAGCCTTTGCAGGTTATACTCACCGGCAGGCCAGGGGGACCTGGGAGCCCGGGCTGGCCCTGCAAGAACAATGGGAGAGGCTCAGAGGCTGGGGCTCCTGGGTCCCTGCTCCTCTCTTTTGCAGCCCCTCCCAAGCTCTGGCTCTAGATTGCTTTTGCTGCGTCCCCAGCAGGCCACTTACCTTGACTCCAGGGGTCCCAACAGGGCCAGGCTCCCCCTTGGCTCCAGTTAGACCCTGGGGAAGGAGGAAGGTAGATCAGTGAGGGGCAAACCTGCTCCCAGACCCACGGGGCAGGGCAGGTACTGAGTGGGTCCAGACTGCTTTCACCTAGTCCTTGAGGGCCTGGGACCCTTAACACCTCAATTTCCTTTCCCCAGTTCCCACAGTGACCCCGGGAGGCAGGCAGAAGGTTTATCTCCTTTTGAAAAATGAGAAACCAAGACTGAAAGGTTGATTAGCTCAGGCTCACACCTCCCAGTTCAGGAGTCTAGAAGACTTGGACATCATTTCCTTGACGTCTGCCCTTGGTAACTTTTTCAGAGCCCTAGTTTTTCACCTGCCAAATGGATTAATGAGCACGCTTACCTCTCTGGGTGGATGTGTGAAGACTGATGTGGAAGGCAAAGTGCTTTGTAATCTTTGCAGGGTGTGGATGAGTTGGAGGGGCCCTGGGGGCTGGGCACAGTTCTGGGGGATGCCTTTTGAGCCAGCAGGGCAAAGGCAACTCATGGGGGCCTCTTCCTCCTCCCATCCCTCTTTCGGTAGCTGACGCATGTGTATTTCCCAACCAGATGACTATCCCAATGGCCCTGGCTGTGTCTAGGAGCCTGTGACCTCAGGGCCCCTGGGAACTCTAGGATCAGCCAGATCATGTTCCTCTCCTGAGCTGCACCCGGGCTTTAAGGTGGTGGGCTGGGGAGGGAGAGTGAGGAGGAGAGCACGGGGTATACGGGACAGCTCTGTCCACAGGATTCAGTCTGATACTTGGAGGCTAGAAATGTGAGACTAAATTCTGGCCACTGCAGACAAACTGACCCCCTCCTCTCTGGACCCCATCTGCCCATGATTCATGCTCCTGAGAGATCACCAGGCACATGAAGGGAAAGGGGGCTCACAGCTGCAGTCTCATCCTGCTGCTCCACTCTGAACAAAAGATCAGGGAAGATGCCAGAGTCAGGCTACTCACATCAATCCCAGGCTTCCCGTCTGGGCCATCTGGCCCTGGTTTGCCAGGTTCTCCTTTTGGTCCCTTGAAAACAGAGGTGGAGCGAATATTAGCACGAGGAGGGCAAGAACTGGAGGAATAAAAGGCCAAAGAGGAGACAGCACTCACCGGAGGGCCAGCTTTCCCAGGGGGCCCCTTGTCACCCTGCAAGACACAAGTAGGTGAGAGCACGTGCTGGCTCGTGCTACTCCAGACGGGCACACGCAGGCCCTGGCTGACCAGTCCCACATGCCTGTCTCCTCACTCTCTTCTCTGCTGTCCTGGGTTCCCTCAGCCATGCACTTTTAGAAAAACAGCTCCATTTCCATAAAAAAAAAATCATAGGCTGATTGAGACCAATGCCAGCCAGGCCATGTCAATGAGGTTTTGACCCACCAGTGTAGGGAAGGCGCTGGTTATGGGACTGCAGATGGGGCTGTGTGCTCCAAGTTACCTCGGAGAGCTGGTGCCTCTTGGATTTGGGCAAGTGTGAGAAGAAACTTTTATTTTATTTTTTAAAAAGATTGTATTTATTCATTTTTAGAGAGAGGTGAAGAGAGGGAGAGAGACAGGGTGAGAAACATCGATGTGTGGCTGCCTCTTGCACGCCCCCAACTGAGGATCTGGCTTGCAACCCAGGCATGTACCCTGACTGGGAATCGAACTGGCAACCCTTCAGTTTGCAGGCCCGCGCTCAATCCACTGAGCCACACCAGCCAGAGCAGAAGAAACTTTTAGAAAAACATGAAGGGGAGTGAGTGAAGTAGGCAGTGGCTCTCCTCTGGATTGGGGTCCGGAAACCAAGAGACTGGGGTGGGGTAAGGGGGTCTATGAAGGGGACAGATTCAAATTTCCCAAGGTAGGAAGGAACTCCTTTCAGCAGTGACAAAGGTCCCTTGGTGGAGGACAGGCAAAGCCTGGAGTCAGATTCAGCCCCAGAGAGGCCTCCAGGCATCTCAGAGCCTGCGGCAGCCAGGGAGCTGGCAGGAACCCAGCGCCCTGTTTGGGGGCGGGGGGTGGGGGGGTGGGGGGACCAGGCTGAATAGAAGTCTGTCCAGATGGATAAACATGGAGTTGAGCTTCCTGAATGAGGTATTTAACTCTCACCATGCTAGGGAGATCAGGGAACAAGCCCAGCTGGTTCTAAATCGGGGAAAGAAATGCAAACGGAAGAGACAGGAGTCTGGCCCCTGCTGGTCAGCGGTCTGGCCAAGGCTCCCAAACTACGGACCCTGAAGAAGCATCCAGACGTGCCAGTGGGCAGCGCGAGGGGTTAAGGCGTCTCCCACCTTAAACATAATGGAAAGGTGGGGAAAGGGATAAGGAATCGCTGTGAGCTGTGGTGGGTAGACAGCACAGCAGCTCCTTGTCTGTGGGCAGCTATAATCGGCTCCGCATCTCCCGGCTGGTTGGGGGTGGTTTTCGGAACAAATGGGCTCCTTGTGGTGCGGGCCGGCGCCGCCTGCTGGCAACCTGGGGCACTGCGTCTCCAGGAACCCACCCACCCTATCCCCGCCCCCAACGCTCACAAAGTTCCCCTTTGTCCGCCACCTCCCTCCTGCTTCCGTCCCAGGTTAGAGACTCACGTCGATGCCATCGGATCCAGGCACTCCTGGCGGCCCTGGGGGACCCGGGGGGCCCCGCTCTCCTGGCGGACCTCTCTGAAAACATACAGAGAGTGTGCAGCCTTCAGACAGTGCAGGGAGCTGGGCATGCCGGGGGCAGCAAACTTGCGTTTATTGAGAACCTACGGTATACCAGGTGCTGTGTACCGTTGCACACAGCAGCTTACTGAATGCTCAGAGCTGCGGGGCGGACACGATCACAAGCGCAGTTTGCAGTTATGGAAACAGGCTAACAGAGACCACGACGGTTCACGGAGTAAGTGGTGCAGCCAGGGTTCCTCTGCACCACGTGGCCCTCGCGATGTCGTGGTGAGGAACAGATGGAGAGGCTCAGGGCTCACATAAGTCGCAGACAGTACAATGATAGATAGGGTTGAGCGTATTATTATTTTTAGATGTCCAACAAGCATGGATAGTGAGTATGCACCCTCTCCACTTCCCCTGGTGAGGGTAAAACCCGAAGGGAAAGTAGAGGCGGGGGGGGGGGGGCGTAGAGAAGGGAAGCCTGTTCTCTCCTCCCACTCAAAGGACCCCTCTACTGTGTCGCTCCTCCATCTCCCTGGGGTGACTCTCTTACGGGGGGGCAGCTAGCCCCGACCCAGGCAGGCACTCCGAGCGTGCCAGGTGCCCGCGCCCTCCTTACTTAGGCTGGAGCCCCGCAGGAGAGCTGCAAACCGCACAGGGCACTAGACGGTGCCCGGGCCTTGCCTCTCTGCGCCCGCGTCCCGTTAGACCCGCCGCCCCAGGTGGCCTTGGAAGTGACACGCGGGCGCGCGAGCCCCGCGGAGAGGCAGTCGCCGACGGAGAGCGGCGTCTGGCTGGAGCCGGCGCCCCCTGGGAGGCGGCGGGGGCGGAGGCTCCCGAGCCCCATGAATGGGCACCATTGTCTCCCACGCCACCTGGGTTCGCTGGGTTGCCAGGAGCCAGCGCCAGCTCCTGCTCCATGCTGCTGTCCCTGGCAGGGTCGAGCATCTCGGGACAGGGTCCTCTGGCTCCCCGGCTCATCCACACGGTGCGGGGACGCACCCTATATGTACACCTACCGAGGGGACTTGCGTCTCGGGACTGTTCGAAGCGACCCCTCGGGTTAAGGGAGTGTCATAGAGTGGGGGACAGGCAAAGCCCTTCATCAGGCTCCTGCCTGGGTTCTGGGCCCCGGACCCCAGACCCCGCACCCCAGACCCCGGCGCGAGGGTGGCCCTGGGACTTACGATCTGCGCTAGGGCGAGCCCGAGCACTTGCAGCAGGACAAGGAGGCTGCGGGGGCCGGCCGCGGCGGCCATGGCAGCGGCGGGCTGGAGGAGGAAGGGGGCTCGGGTCCACGCGCGCACGGACGGCTGAGGCTCCGCGCGCGGCGCTGGCTGCTCTCCGACGCAGCGGGCCCGGCCCCCTGAATATGCGGTGGGGCGGGGCTGGGGGCCCGCGGGGTCTGTCACCTGAGAGGACCCGCGAAGAGAAGCCGATGCCCTCCGCCCAGCTCCGCCCCGCTCGGTCCAGCCGCCAGCGCCCACCCTCCGTCCTCGCCCCGCACTTCCCTGAGGCCTCTGCCCTGTGTTCAGAGCAGCGGCGCAGAGCAGGGCGGAGGCCACGGTCCTGTTTCTGTGTGTGGAGGCAGAGGGCCGTCAAGGTTCCCCTCCAGCCTGACCTCCGGAGCCCACCACCTTCTCCTTGACTCCCAGCCCGCGCCCCATCCCTTACCCTACGTCCTCAGCCACTTCTGCCCGCGAGCTTGGGTCAGTCCTCTCTCCGGGTGGAGCGGACTTCAGAACCTCTTAGCAGACTCTGCCCAGCCCCCTCCCACCTGGTACCTCTCCACACACCAACAAGCAGGCCTCTTTCATATTAAAACACTCCGAAGCCCTTTCCGGATCAGCCACCCCGTGAATACCCCATCCACCTCCTCCCTCTTCTCTGCTAACTCTTCATCAGAGTTGTCTGCCACCCACCCCCAAACTGCCCCCCCCACCCCTGCCTCTGCCTCAGCTGGGAGATC